>VMBQ01002865.1:60091-121470 GCA_007657795.1 Dreissena rostriformis | reverse complement strand
CATCATCATCATCATCAGTTTCATCATCATCATCAGTATCAGTATCATCATCAGCATCTTCGCGTGCATTGAAAAATGCCATTTAACATTTGGCAAGGTAGGCAATTAACTTGGAAACTTGGCTTATGTATTCATACTTAGGCGTTGTCCGGTGTCTGACCATTGTATAAAGGGATTATTATGCAAACACCATGCAGTAGGTTTTTCTTTTTATCTTGAGTTGAAGAACTGTCTTACTACTTTCATATAGTTCATATAATGTATTATGTAGGATGTAGGCATTCGATTTTGGCCATGAGAAGAGCATTACCGTTAATTAATGTGCGTATTTACGTAGCACGAGGTGAAAGAAAACGAGGTACGATTATATTTGGCAAAGTACCGTATATCTTCACTTCTTAACTTAACCAGCGTAGTTACAGATGATAAATTATCGACCTTTATCTTGACCGAGTTAAACTTGACCGGTTAATTCGTCGCATCAAAGTGATAAACGGGAGTTGTTTGTTCCACAATCCTCTCCAGAAACCTGTTTAATCAACTGCATAGCGAATGCTTGAATTATCACTAAATTTCAAAGAAGTAATTGAAAATAATCATAATGAAACAATACAGTTACTTTAATGAGAATTGTACAAATTTGAAACCGCTTTCATATGACGTCCTATTTATGGCATTTTTTAGGCTGTTGTTTGATATTATGTATTGAATAAAACTGCAACTAAAAAACTCAGGAAAGACGCACTTTATCTGCTTTTGTATACTGTTTTTGCATGTTTAAATTGTCAAATGTAAACGTATAATGATCATTATAAACATAAAATTCCTTTGTATTTATGACGAACATCATACTTATGAGTCATTAATTTGTTCTATTTCGATAAAATGCCATCAAATCAATATTCATCTTTTTTTTAAGAATTCACGACTTGGAGTTATTGTTTAAAATTTGGAAAATTTGTTATAGTTTAGTACGAATACGTATTATTTAAGGAGTTTCCTGTTGTGTTTCCCAATCATTAGAATACGACCACATAAATAGGTTCAATACACTTAGGAAGCAATAAGGGTGATTCAATGGATTTCACAGACGAGAGTTCAAGCATTGGCTGCGTTTCCGTTACCGTTGGCAATACAATTAATTAACCTTTTTTATGTTATTTTTTAATTTGATACGATTGATTTTACTTGTAATTGGTTTAAACAGCAGTAAGATTCAGCAATGTGTATGTTTTCATGGGCCATACTATGTATTATTAACGTATTAACTATTAATTATATTGTTCGTGCTATTTGTATAATGTCGTTGTGTTGAAAAACACAACGGGTTGGAGTTGTATGTATTAAAGTTGAACATTGAAAATATTCTTTATCTTCGTTCATTTTCGTTGAACAGAGGAGATTAAATATGGCGCATGGGGGATTTAGACTTTGCTGGTGTTCTAAATGCAACAAAAAACGACAAAATATGAAATCAAAAAGGAGGTTTCACAAATATGAACCCGTATGACGATAAGCAGATACAGGAGAAATGAATTGTTGATGTGTATTGATATATTATGCTAAATTAACTTTTCCATAACATTTTTCGTAAGTTGAAATTGAAATGCATTAGATTTAAATGTGATTAATTTATTTTCACCGTTATGATTTTAAGCTTATACCTTTAAGCAGAGAGTTCAAAACATGATAAGTTTTGTAATTTTCTCTACCCTGTCAAACTATATTGAAAACATTGCTGGTCTTACACAAAGTATTTAACTGGGTGTATAGTTCACAATTCACTCCCGCGGGCATCAAATTGCTGTGTTTATTTTTTTGCGACGAAGGCGTTCCGCATACATGATGAAGTGGAAAAGTGAAAAAAGCTTATATGTTCATACCACTTGACTGCAGCTGCAAAATATGGTTAACAATGTCGACTTACATTTTTAGTGTAGGCCTACGTCTCCCTGTAATATCAATCAATCTGTTTTGAGTAAACAACGTGTTGGTTTACGCCGCTGTATAGACGTGGTTATACAATTTGCGGATTTTTGTTAAAGGTATAGTATTATGGATTTATTAATGTTTTGGTGATTTATTTCGTTATCAACATTATAACTTTTATTTTCATGTCATGATATGAATGTAGATATGATACATTAAAACCCTAATACACATCAATCGAATGTAAGTGGTTAATTCTTACATTAGACATATATATATATAAACGACTAAAACATATATAAACGAAATAACGAGAAAAAATATTTGAGACTTAAATGGACATACTTTTGTATGAAAGCATATCGAATTTAACCAAATTGCTAAACGGCGGTTAAACAAGTGATACATCTTTAGCATGAAATAGTTTTGAATTTCAATAATTATGAAGAGTTGTCCATTTCAAAATCTCATTTTCAAAATTAACGCCGAATATATTGTTTGCGATATTTCTTTGTATGGCCTAATATTGTTCCTTTCTTGCATTGACAAATACCATTTGACATTTAGCATGGTAGGCGATGTAGCTTGGAAACTTGGCATCTGTATTCATACTAAGGCGTTGTCCGGTGTCTGAACATTTTATAAAGGGATTATGCAAACACCATGCAGGCGGTTTGTCTTTATCTTCAGATGAAGTACTGTGTAAGCCCCTTCCTATAATGCATATAATGTATTATGTAGGATTTCGATTTTGGCACTGAGAAGAGCATTTCCGTTAATTAATGTGTATACGTAGTGCGAGTTGAAAGAACACGAGGTCAGAATTTAATTGGCAAAGTAGCGTATAAATTCACTTCTTTACTATAACTGCGTCGTTACAGATGATAAATTATCCACATATATCTTAATCAAGTTGGCCTTGACCGATACTCCCTCGCATAAAAAAGATAAACGGGACTTGTTTGTTTCACAAACCTCTTCGGAAACCTGTTTTATCAACTCTATTGCACATGTTTGAATTATCACTCGATGTACGTGTTCACTTAATTTCAATATCGTCGAAGTAATTGAAGCTCATCAAGAGTAAACGCTAACATTACTTTAATGCGAATTTTATAAATATGAAACCGCTATCATTTAACTCTTAAGTTTTCCTCCTAACTACGTTATAAACTTTAAGTTGCATCATAATCGTAATAATCAAGTTGAACCCATTTATGCCTAGCGTCTAGAAAAAAGGCCTTGGCAAACAGCGTAGACCCAGATGAGACGCCGCATGATGCGGCGTCTCATCAGGGTCTGCGCTGTTTGCTTTAAGGAATTTCTGTAAGAAATATTCTAAATATAGAAATAAATATACTAGACATCCCTAATTTTGGAAATAAATTGATCCAATTTAGAAGGATGGGAGAGTCCACTAGGCATAAATGGGTTAAAATAAAAAGAAATGCCTGACAAATATGTGCTGTCGTATGAGTGATGGATGTACCAATTAATTTCGATCGGATGCGTTCAAATGATATCGTACGCGTAATTTATATTCCTTGGGCCTTTTTCGTTTTATCATATATAAGAAACGTGTGTACTAGTCAGTGGGTTTCGAGTTTGGCGTAGGTGTATGGATTTTTAAATGTTAACTAAGGTATAACACGAGAAGGCTGTGTGTATAATAAATCACATGCGGTGTTTGTGAACAAACGATTATGTTCTTATTAATGATACACAAACTAAATGAATATATGTGTTTGTATGATTCGCAGAATAAGTAATAATTGAATTAATGTGGCAACAAATTTCTAACTGTTGTACACAAATAAAATAGCTTATGTGAATATTGATATGTTTAAAGTATTAACCTATTTATTTTAGCCCAATTTCATCGAAAGCATGAGGATTATTGGGACGCTAACGATTCCATTTCATGAGTTTAATATTTCCTTTGTGTCTTTGGGCAAGGTCTTAAAACAATCTCACTGAAGGGATCGAATCCGTGAACTCGTGGTCGCAAGATTGACAATATATCCACTACGCCAAGGCGACATACTTTTATTCAGATATTATCTTAGCAAAAATTCAAATGTAATCATATATTGATAAATGAAATGAAGATAGTAGCATGTGTGCTTTTCATCGGTTCACTTTGGTTATATTTATATATTTTAAAATAAAAACGGTTGGTTTTGCGTTAAACAGTTAACAGCCCAAAATGACTGTATTAAATAAGCTAAGTGCATTTGGCTGAACTGTTCAACATATAGTTACACAATAACTTTTATTAGTATGATAATATTGAACAAAGAATACACATAATTTTATCCTTGTTTTNACTTCAGGCGAGAGGGTTTTCTTTAGCTTGAGATGAAGAACTGTCTACTTATTTTCATATTATTTATATAATGTATTATGTAGGATGTAGGCGTTCGATTTTGGCCATGATAAGAGCATTTCTGTTAATTAGTGTGCGTGTTTACGTAGAACGAGTTAAATGAAAGCGAGGTCAGATTATATTTGGCTATGTGCCGTATGTCTTCAATTTTTTACTATGCAAGCGTCGTTACAGATGATACATTATCGACTTCTATCGCAATCGAGTTTGGCTTGACCGATAATCCGTCGCATAAAGATAATAAACGGGAGTTGTTTGTTCCACAATCCTCTCCAGAAACCTGTTTTATCAACTATATGGCACATGCTAGAATTATCACTAGATTTTAATATCAAAGAAGTAATTGAAACTAATCAAATTAAAGTTATAATTCTTTAATAAGAAATGTGCAAATATGAAACCGCTAGCATATAACTCTAAAGTATTCCATCTAACTACCTTATAAACTTTATTAAATATCAGTTTGTAGTTAGACTACGTTCACAAGACTGTTATCGCCAGTGTGTTGCATCGTGATATGTAATGATAAAGTTAAAATAAAACTACATGCCTGAAGCGTATGTGTTGGCGGATGAGTGATGTTGGATGGACCAATTAGTTTCGCTCAGATGCCTTCAATTGTTACCTGAGTGATGCCCATAACGTTGATGTTTCTCATTATATAATATAAGAAACGTGTTAACTGGTCAGGGCTTTTATTCGACTCGACTAGATGTGAAACATATAGAATGTTTAAATAATTGCCTCAACCAGAAAAATATCTTTCGCTTAAAATACCATTCTACTGTAGAAAAGCAACCACAAGTTTCTTATTGAAACTGGACGACATCTTTGTATGGAGCATGATCTTTTAGATATTGTACACATTGTCTAAGTGTTGAAAACACTTGTGTCATTGAATAGTAATTTTAAGTATTTTGTTTTGTGTTCTAAATATCACGAAGAACGTAACATTAAGATTTTATCTTGGTATAGTAGAAAGAGAGATGAAATCGATTTATTAATCTGATAAAAACTAAAAATGATCAGACATTGAAGAAAATTGCATTTTTTATATAAATATATAATACTAAATATTAATGCGAAAAGTATAAACATATTACTATTCACAACTCATGCTTGTATAATATGACATGTCGGTATATTGTATTATGGGCCGGTGGCCTTTAATTACGAAATAAATGTTCTTGCCCTGTCTTTCACGTTTGGCGTTGGTGTATAGTGTTTGAAATGTTAAATATGGTATGACACGATGAGGCTGTTTGTATAATAAGTAATATGTAGTGTTTGTAAACAAACGATTATGTTCTTATTAATGATACAAAACCTAATTAAATAGATGTGCGTGTCTAGTTTGCAGCGTAAGTAACATTTGATATTATTTGAACAAAATTAAAACTGTTGTTATAAACTGGTCGGCTATGAACAAATAATTGGTTATGTCAAATCTTATATTGAAAAGTTTGTTTTCATATGGTGATATAGTTCCATTCAATCTTGTGCATCATTCATTGACTTAAGTTTTACGATATGTTAAAAGTATGACTACGCAGTTTTACGCAGTAAAACCATCAACCGTAGGCAAAAACATAAATGTGTGTTTACTCTAACCCGATCGACTATATTTTTTGTGCCGACCATACACTGTTTTTGGTATGCCAGGTTGAATTTCGATCGTTATGCTACATTCAATAATATTCGCAAAATTAATTTTTAAAAACAAAAAGCAACATTTGCCAAAACATTTGGAAACTTTTTGTTATTTGATATGCTTATTTAAGTGGAAAAAAATTGTGTAGTGTAAACAAAGTTAAAACAAAAACAAGTTTGGCCGAACTGTCTTTCCATTGGAGATGCTGCTTATTGTTTGGCCTAAGATATGCATTATTCACACTTTAATCTGCCAACAGTGACGTTTATTGAACCTTATACTGTTTATAAGAGGTACAGTGTTTGAAGTGTGCATAAATTGTACACATGATCAAATATGAAAGTTTTAATTAAATGAGATGATATGTTTTCACTAGATCATGTAGAACATTCCATCTTTAAAGACTTGCGCAGTTTCACTACAGCTTACTACCAGTGTAGTTGTATGTAGTGGAGGTCGGGTATGGACTGAACATATATATGTATAATTGACACTTAACCAAAAACATTGAATTACAACCTTTCAGAACGTTTGGACAACCAATACAATATTACAGAATGCATGAGTTCATTCATTCCCCACATAAATAAAGTCATTTAAAATGCATAAAAATGCGAATACAAATAATTTACAAATCACCCGGTTGGAAGAATGACATGTAAGTAGTTACAAATAGCCTGTAACTGCAATAATATGTATAATGGAGTTTCTCCTGCGACAGTCAAAAGTCAAAGGATAGCATAGTCAGTACATTGAAGTCTTTAGCAAGGTGTTTTTATTTGCTGACCAATTCAAATCTTGTTGATAACATCTCTCATCCTGATTGGACATAACATGCATGACATCACAGCACATGGCTGGACGCACCTAGGACAAGGAACTGAATCTCACAGATGTAAATGGGTACATACACGACAAGGGGCATAAACGATGGTATATGATACTTAGACACATAGATATTTAACATAGAATTAAATGACATATTCCAAACAGTCCATCTCTTCTTCAAAATGTCTCCAGTCATTTACAGAAAAAAATCATAAAATTTGTGATATAATTCGCAGAAGAGATAATATTTTGAAATTACAACAATAACAATTAAATAAAACTTAGTAAGAGAAAATTATGTTAGAACTTTTAAATGAAAACAAAAATCGTACAACGAATGACAATAAGACACAAATGGTACACATAATTAAACTCTACTATCATGAATAACAATGCAGTCAAAGGGGANTGCGTGACACCTTATAGAAACGTGTTCCTCGTGATTTTATATGTCATTGTGTTACACATACATCTACCTCTGTTGATAAACTTAAAAAAACAACTTTACATTTTCATTAAAACTGCTTATTTTTGTGAAGATTTGTTAATGAAATAATATTACCGAGATAGTTCTCCTTTTATACATCCGATATATCACTTTGTAAATCACCCTTTGAATGTAAAAAAAACACACTTTTTATCACTTGTCGAAATTTCGTGTCTCCATTTGTTCACGCATGCGCAAGGATTCTATCTCTCATCCGAATTGGACATTAAATGCATGACATCACAGCACATGGCTGGACGCACACAGGACAAGGAACTGAATCTCACAGATGTAAATGGGTACATACACGACAAGGGGCATAAACGATGATATATAATACTTAGACACATAGATATATAACATAGAATTAAATGGCATATTCCAAACAGTCCATCTCTTCCCCAAAATGTCTCCAGACATTTACAAAAAAAAACCCATAAAATTTGTGATATAATTCGCAGAAGAGATAATATTTTGAAATTACAACAATTACAATTAAATAAAACTTAGTAAGAGGATAATATGTTAGAACTTTTAAATGAAAACAAAAATCGTACAACGAATGACAATAAGACACAAATGGTACACACAATTAAACTCTACTATCATGAATAACAATGCAGTCAAAGGGGAGTTACTGCGTCAATCCTTTATTTATTATAAACTTGGCCGCATAAGTACGTTTTATTTTTCAATCATCTGGTTTAAATGAAATATTGTTTCATATTTAATTGTTGTTAATGTTAAGATAGAAACATTCATCCCGAAGTTTAGAACTCGACTTCGCGATATCTTAACTAGCAATTAGTCAGGACTAAAACACCCAACGTCTCTTGATTTATAAGGGATATAACACTAAGTGTTGAATAATCTGCATTTATACGATACTTGGATAATCCAAGCTATTTAAATATATTGGCCAAATTGCATTGGTCGTCTCTCAAGTTAAATATGACAGAAGATAGCGCCGTGGAATGGAGGACATCCAAACCTTTGACCTAGGTTCGGATACACATAGCAACAACAGCTACACCGATCCTACATTGGGATACGACTCTTACTCATTCGACGACTACTTTCACGAACACGTGTACAGCATATTCGACTTTGAGATTGTGATCTACGGTTATATCTGGCCAGTATTGACCATGTTCACGTGTCTATGCAATTGTCTTGTAATTGCTGGATTCCTACGAAAGCATATGCGAACTTTTCCAATTCCATTTCCAACTCGCTTACCGGACTGGTGACCCTTCCAGCGACGTTCTATGTGTATTCACGTGAGCAGATGTTGCTTTCTAAGGACTGGTGCAATTTTACCATGATTACCAGGTTGTACATTGCACGTGCATTTCACACCGTATCCGTCTGGGAAACCGTTCTCCTTGGATTTCACATATTCATGCATGTACGACACCCTACTGCCGCTAATCGTTGGTGCACGATCAAGAAAACGATCGCCATTGTTGCTGTTATGTACGCCCTGTCTTTTCTATTGCACTTGCAACATGCTTTTGACATTAAGACTAGTCATGGGTTTGCCACTGGGAACTAAAATAGCCATGCGGTTGGGGCTGTGTTTATATCTGGGCCAATTTGATCTTTGGTCCCGTGATATCCTGTGTGGCATTGATAACGTTCACGACACTGAGGTTGCGATCAGTGAGAAAAGGACCAGGTAACATCAATACAGACAACAACGTTAGGCGACGAAGGGAGCAAAACAGAAACATGACCATCGCTGTTCTACTGATAGTCGTCATATTCCTTATACCGGTACTTCCTTACGGTCTATTCTACTTGATGACGATGATACTGAAACTGAGCTCGCAGAACATACTGCCCTTGAGGACCAACAGGATTATCCACGCATCCTATGAGTTAGCCATGGTGCTCAGCTTTCATCTGAACTTTGGGTGTACTGTGTGATGCTTCGTAGCTTCCGGGCATGCATCATAGCTGTCTTCAAGATGGCACGGTGCAAGGAAGGCTCATTTGTGGAACTTGAGCGCGAGTGCGCGTCATCTACGAACATGAGCTATGAACTCGTTGGTGTCTCAGCAAGGGAGTCTCACGTCGTTGAAACGAGAAAAACATGCTAAGAGATACAGTCTTTATTAAGTATATTTATCTAACTTGTTCTATTACCTAAGTATTTTATATAGACGTATTGAGAATTAAATGTATACTTAATATACTTTGGGTCTTGAAATACCTCGGTCCCTCCGACTAAGGTCAAACTGGCTGACCTTGGTATGCTTATGTTAAGACAATTTCCAGTATACGCTTTAGTGTTCCCAAATGCTTCCTTCAAAGCCCATGTAAAGATCAAATTTTATTTCCAATGATATGAAGGGATATTTGATCCTTTTAAGTTTAATAAATTTTTTATTTCAGTCCATATTTCATGAATGCCTCACACAATTATATAATCATAAAATGTAAGCTTACAACTAATACGAATAACCTTATATTAAATTTAAGTCAATACTAGTCATTTCATTTTTTATAAATAACCTTTAAATATACATTTCATTTTATTCATAATTGTGTCTTCCTTCAACGCTGGTCTTTACAACCGTTCGGTTGGCTTGTGCCCAGAAAATCTTCAATCTACCCATCATCCAATTTGTTTTCTCTTTCTACTTTGTACCCAACGCAGTGGCAAATATACTTTTTCATACAGTGTTATTGCTAAATTCAGTAGTAAAACTGTGTATACATCTACATTGTAAATATATTACTGTGATATTTTAACTTCTTATTGTTTCAAGTTGGTAACAAATTTTGGAAGGTTTACTTTCAGTTACGTTTTTATTCCGACGTTTACAATATTGAACCGCAAAACAGCGTGAAGTACAAACACATCGAGCCATATTGGTGTATGAATTAATTATTGAGATACAAAACAAATGTTCTATTTCATGTTATAAAATGTGATGGTGGAAACCAGGTGGTATTGTTTAAGTTATTGTTAATTATAGAAGTGTTTTGGTTGAAATAGTAAAACGTTTAACAAATGTCATTTTGTAAAGGAAGGAATCAATTATTTAGTATGTTTTTAAGAAATTAAAATGCATACGTACATGTGAAATGTGTTGTGATAATTATTTTTTTCTCTTTTACGTTTGCAGAACAAATTGCATTCAAGTGTAAATGTATGGAAAATGCACTTCGTCTAGGTCAGCTCACTGGCTTCATACTATACAGTAATTTATTTTGTATTATGAGTACTAATGTGTGATATGGAATTATGAGGACTAAATATTAACTTCGATTAATAAGTAGTGAGAATGCAGAATGTATAAGAATCAAATGGTAAAGAATGCGTTCTTTACTTTGTAATTATCGCTGACATTCTATAATAAGTTATTTAAAATTAAGTAAACCTGTACTGAACTGTTTGTGTCGAAAATGTTGGAGGATAAAATACAAGTATTTTCCCATCAATATAAATAAGATATAACATATTAAAAAACATAAAGATTGTTCATTACACATTGTATACATGCATTGTTTTGTAATATATTAATACGTACACTGTACCTTAAGTCATTCTACATGTGTGTTTTTCTCTTTCAGAAAAAGTGACTGTTTATGGCATTTGTGTAATTTATTTCTTCATGCAATATATCTGTAAATATACATGAATAAAACAAAATTGAACGCTCGCATTTTGTAAGTTAACATTATGCACATGCCACATTGTAGTAAATATCCATTGCATATTGTAATCAACATTTGTTATATTTTCCTGTTCGATAAACATTTGAGCTCCGTTCAGTCGGGATGTTGGTGATATGGTCCGTTTTGGAGTGTCCGCCATTCGTTGGCAGAATATGCCGTATGTGATTACTGAAATTGATTGTTTAAACGGGTTTGAAATATCTAACGATCTAATTGAACTTACTACGGCTATGATCAATGCACTTTTCGTTCTGGTCTCATGTCAACAGAAAGAAGTACAAAGATAATCTACGAGTAATTTAAAGACGCTTAGAAAGTCATTCATATAAAAGTTCGACTCCTACAAAACTGTTTATTTATTTTCAGAAAAGTCTGCCTTAAAGTTTTTAAACGACTGTAATGGCTAGCTTGAGAAAACCGACAATATTCCCGCATTTTTCAGGCTTAATTGTTTGCAAATAAATACTTATATTTCCACTATTTAAAGTAAACATTTTTCTTGTTATTTACTTTTATATTAATACTAGCTTTATGTTGCAAACAATAAATCGACCAAACATCGGACAGCAACTGAAAAAGACAGGAACGAACAAACAATATTTTTTACGAAGAATAATTTGCATTTCTCTTATTTATTCCAGTAGTTAATCAATTGTTTACAATTGTATTTCGACATCGTAAATATATAATGTAGAGATGCATACCCAAACAAGTTCTGTCAGTGTAAGTGCTGATGCTTACGAGAATGTGCTGTTCACGGCGCAAAGTCAACGGGAATACCCGACCATCTCTTTTAGTAAGTGACCATGTGTACATGCAACGGCGCCCACGGCTATTCAAGTGTGTGCTGAATTCTGTCTAATATATGTAGTTCAGATTTACATACAACTTCCTAGATTTAGGCAGAAGCATAAACACGAGCATGAAGCTTTTGTTATCTGAACCGTAATCTTTCCCTCTTAGCACTCTTTCTCACATCTGTCCTCCCAAAAGAGAAAGTGTTAATGGACTGACTCTCATCGAGAAACATACCAAATTTAACACATTCTCACAGACAATATTTGGGTAACAAAATTAACGTTTAAAGAGTGCTGGAGTTCTTTTCCTAAAAGAATACATTCAGTTTTATTAAGAGAAACTTCACTACGTTCCCCATGTTCAGAGTGAGTCCAAACCTGATTGCGTCCGTTTTATGCAGTTTATGCAGATTTAACACATAACACCTTTTCTTTTTAGTTTGTTTCGAATTGATTAATACATTAATTATTATTTATTATTTAAATCATTTTCAAATCTTAAAATGTGTTCATTTTTCTTTAATATAGAGCTATACTCACATTTTTTACCAGCTACTATTATGATGTCACTAAGAATAAATGAAAATTTAAAATGCTGAACTATTCTGGCAATTTGAAACTTCTCATAACCAATCGTCCAGGCTTTGATCAAATAGTTTTTTTTAGCCACCAGCCAAATTGCAAAATATTTATAAACATAATAAACGCTGGTACTCATTGAATGCAATATACATCTGAATAACAATAGAGGATAAATTGTTACATATAAACCTTCCATTGATGTTTGAAAACAAATACTAAAACAAAGCACAGTTTTAAGCGTGCGATAACAATGGAGTAATCGATGCAGGAGCACTGTCACATGATATATTAAGTACTTATTTAATTGTGGTAGGACGATTTAATCTTTATTGTTATGTTAACAAGATCTTATTGGGCTTAACATGTTACAGCAATTTGACACTCCTACGCCTTTAATTTAGCCCCGTATCTGTAGTATCGTAATGGCCACTTAGAATAATGGGCGTATAAAAAACTAAAGCATTTAGCAATAATTGCCTATTAGGAACACGTTTTGATTTGAGTCGGATAGGTCATAAAAAGTGAAAGAATGAAAGGAAATCATGAAGTCGTGAAATCAAGTCATGGAATGCTCTCATGTTTCCAGAAATAATCGTATGATCACGTACAAACATTTTCCAAGGTGTTGTTAATTTCAATGTGACTGTTAACATAGTAGATTTTGGATACTGGATCTAATTCTTCAATCGACCTTTATTCATAAGTAAGTACGTTATCACACTTGTACGTACATGAAAGCCATACAGTTCTATCCTTTTTGGTTTTTATTAGCAATTGCATGTTTATGATTTTTCACGCTTGTCATTCAATATTTTCATTACAAAACGTTTATTCAACATACTAAAGTTATATTCAGTATAGCATTTAATAATGTTATACGCCTTCAGCATTCGTGGGAAAGTGGGGCGTGTGAACGTTATATGTAATTACCTCTTTATTGGAGCAGCAAAATACAATGTGGTTTACAACGTTGACTGACACGCAGATTAAATAATGCGTTTCCTGTAATAACAGTCAATCTCCTGTCTTGAGGCGACAAAGTTTGAGCAACTACGTATTAGTTTACACTACTGTCTAGACGTGATTATATAAATAATGTGGATTTAAGTCCTAGTTATGATGCTTTCTTTCTTTATTAACTTGAGACTTATACAACATTTTTTTCAAGTCATGTCCCATATGGGCGTATGGATAAATATGAAAAATTAACAACAATGAATGTAATCGGCGCATAATTACATCACACATATGTTAACAAAAAAAAAGATATAAACTGATATTAACGATTAAACGAATTTTCGAGAATTAGAACATATTTGAGTCTGCAATTGAACATGTTACAAAATGTTGTGTACTTAAACTGGTACTTTTAGGACAAATTTAATTAAAGAATTGCGTGCAAGCATCTACTTTTGCGCATTTAAAACTAGCAAAATTGCCAAAATTTTAAAGTATTGCATATAAACCTTCATTAACATGAACGGACAAATAAAGTGAGTGAATGTATGGCAATTGTAAGCGTAATTGGTGCTTATTTTCTGAAAATATTTGGAGTGAACGTTCTTGTTTTATAGTATGTGCATTCCGGAATGTGCAGTCTCTTTCCGCTTTCGTGGACGTTTTCGTTTAAATAAAGTCTCTTCCAAACAAAACTGCTGTCTTTGCGGAGAGTGTCCGCTAAGATTAGCCAGTGCGGACAGCACTAGCTAATCTAGGACTATACTTTACGCACATGCATCAAGCATGTCAGTCTCACAAATATTTCGGTAACTGTAATAATGGTACGTGCACTTGAGTCGTTCGGTAAATACCACTGCTATTTCGGAAGAGAGGTGGTGATATATTTGCTGTCGTTAGCGAACGCTATGCATCTTCATCTTCTTTCATAATAGGACATTAATTGTCCGATATGTTTTATTTTAAAAATGACATCGGGGCATAATGCTTTTTCTCATACGTTTTTTTGTTGCTTTTTTTGCTTTTTTCCTATAACCGTTATATTATTATCTTTCCATTACTTATAAAAATATTGGTAAATATATTACTTCAAGATAATGGATCTGACTTCCTTCCAACAATTGTAATTAACAGTATTCTGTGTGTTTTACAATTTAATTAACGCTCTGACTATAACAATGCTGAACCAATATCAATATATGTATAGTAGTAAGGTATACTTGTTAAATCTAACATATCTCATGTCGTGTGTCTGTTTATTGTATATATGTAAAACGATAAGCTTGTATTGCTTATGTTTAATACATATTATGTTCTGTTCTGAGTATTTGATCCGCTTACGCCTTAATTATGGCACAAACTTTATGTAGGATCTTAATGGTCATTTAGAATAATATGCGCCGCAAAATCTAAGGCATTTACCAATAATTGCCTGTTAGGAACACTTTGTGTCTTTAAACGTATGTGTCAAAAACGATGTGTTTTTAGAAACGGTCACATGACGGTAAAAACAGTTTTTTTAGTGTCGTTTAAAAGTGGACTTAAAATAATATAAGTTAACATTTAATAACAACTGGATCATTTTGTTCTATTGTGTATAGGACGTTTCTTTATGTTCTTTTATTTTTTGTTTCTTGTATATATTCGCCAAAACGGTTAATGGATTTCCCGTTAATAAATAGAGCTTCTTTGTTACACCGACCACAGTTCTATCTGCTTATATAATTGACTTAAAATACGTTTGCATAGTTGGATTTACAATTGCTTACGTACATTAGTGTCGCACCTATTTTAAACTATCACACGAAATTAAAATAAAATGCCTAAACAATTTGGTGCCATTGCTAACTCATTATTTTCCTACTTACTTGTAAATGCAATGAATCATGACAATACAATGAAATGTCTCACGATCTTGATGTTATTTTTAACTAAATATGTGCTTCTTAAAATACGTTTCACTCTTTTCAGGCTACAGAAGATAGCACAGTGAAATGGAGGACATCCAAACCTTTGACCTCGGTTCGGATACACATAGCAACCACAGCTACGCCGATCCTACATTGGGATACGACTATTACTCATTCGACGACTACTTTCACGAACACGTGTACAGCATATTCGACTTTGAGATTGTGATCTACGGTTACATCTGGCCAGTATTGATCATTTTCACGTGTCTATGCAATTGTCTTGTAATTGCTGGATTCCTACGAAAGCATATGCGAACTTCTACTAATATCATTTTGGTTTTCATCGCCATTTCCGACTCGCTTACCGGACTGGTGACCCTTCCAGCGACGCTCTATGTGTATTCACGTGAGGAGATGTTGCTTTCTAAGGACTGGTGCAATGTTACCATGATTACCAGGCTGTACATTGCACGTGCATTTCACACCGTATCCGTCTGGGAAACCGTTCTCCTCGGGTTTCAAAGGTTCATGCAAGTACGGCACCCTACTGCCGCTAATCGTTGGTGCACGATCAAGAAAACTATCGCCATTGTTGCTGTAATGTACATCCTGTCTTTTCTATTGCACATGTACCATGCTTTTGACATTAAGACAAGTCATGGGTTTTGCCACTGGGAACTATAAGAGCCATGCGGGTGGGGCTGTGTTTATATCTGGGCCAATTTGATCCTAGGACACGTGATTCCCTGCGTGGCATTGGTGGCGTTCACGACACAGATGTTGCGATCAGTGAGACAAGGACCAGGTAACATCAATACAGATAATAACGTAAGGCGACGAAGGGAGCAAAACAGAAACATGACCATCGCTGTTCTACTGATAGTCGTCATATTCCTTATTCCGGAACTGCCTTACGGTCTATTCTACTTAATAACGATGATACTGAAACTGAGCACGCAGAGCATACTGCCCCTGAGGACCAACAGGATTATCCATGCCACGTATGAGATAGCCATGGTGCTCAGCTTCCATCTGAACTTCTGGGTGTACTGTGTGATGCTTCGTAGCTTCCGGGCATGCATCAAGACTGTCCTCAAGATGGCATGGTGCAAGGAAAGCTCATTTTCGGAACTTGAGCGCGAGCGCGCGTCATCTACGAACATGAGCTATGAACTCGTTGGTGTCTCAGCAAGAGAGTCTCAAGACGTCGAAATGTGAAATCATGTTAAGGGGTACAATCTAATTAAATTCTTTTAAGTATATGTATATAACTTGTTATATTATCATAGTATTTTATTTAGACATATTGAGAATTATATGTATACTTAATATACTTTTGGTCTTGAAATACCTCGGTCCCTCCGACTAAGGTCAAACTGGCTGAACTTGGTATCCTTATATGAAGACCATTTCCAGCATACGGTTTAGTTTTCCCAAATGCTTCTTCAAAGCCCATGTATAGAGCAGATTTTATTTCCAGTGATAGGAAGGGATATTTGATCCTTTTAAGTGTAATATGTTTTATTTCTGTCCATAGTTCATGAATGCCTCACACACATGTATAATCATTATGTGCGAGCTTACAACCTAAACGTATTATCTTATATTTAATATAAGTCCATACTTGTCATTTTTTTAATATATATTCTTTAAATATGCATTTAATTATATTCATAATTTAGTCTTTCTTCAACCCTGGTCCTTACAGCCGTTCGTTTGGCTCGTGTCCGGAAAATCTTTCCAATCTGCCCGTCATCCAATCTTTTTTTTCTCTCCTTTTTTTTACCCCACCCAGTAGCGAATGTCCTCTTTCATACAGTGTTATTGCTAAATTGTTTATATATCTCCAGTGTAAATATATAATTTTTTAAATTTAAACTCTTTATTGTTTCAAGTTGGCAACAGATTGTGGAAGGTTTGCCTTCAATTAGGTTTTTATTCCGACGTTTACATTTATGAAACACGAAACAGAGTGATGTACACACACATAGAGCCATATTGGCGTATTCATTATTTTTTTAGATAAAAAAACGAATGTCACATTTCACGTAATAAATTTTGATGGTGGAAACCAGGTAGTATTATTTTAGTTATCGTTAATTTTAGTAGTTGTTTGCTTGAAACTGTTACAGTTTTAACAAATATCATTTTGTAAACGTAGGAATCAACTATGTAGTATGCTTTTAAGAAATTCAAATTCATACGTACATGTGTAATGTTTTGTGATAATTATTTATTCTCTTTAAAGTTTGCAGAACAAACTGCATTCAATTGTTACACGTATCAAAAATGCACTTCATCAAGGTCAGCTCACTGGCTTCATACTGTACAGCAATTGTATAATAATTACTGAAATGTGATATGGTATGGTGAGGACTAAATATTAACTTCAATTAATAAGTAGTTACAATGCAGAATGTATGAGAAACAACCGGTCAAAAAAACATCCTTACAAATCGTTCTTTACTTTGTAATTATCGCTGACCTTCTATAATATATTTTTTCATATTTAATAATTTTTAAACGTGCACTGAACTGTTTGTATCGAAAATATTGGACTCGTTTTCTTATGATTATTGTCCCATCAGTATTCATAAGATATAACATATTAAAACACATATATGTTGTTGATAACATAGTATTAACATGCATTGTATTGTTATATATTACTATGTACACTGTACCTTTAGTCATACTACGTGTGTGGTTTTGCTTTTCAGTAACACAAACTGTTTATTACCATTGTGTAATTCCTTTCTTAATGCATTCCATCTATACATATACATGAATAAAAATTAATGGAACGCTTGCCTTTTTTATTTTAACAATATGCACATGACACATTGTAGTAAATATCCATAGTATATTGTACTCAACGTTTGTTACATTTTCCTGGTCGATACACGTTTGAGCTCCGTTCAGTCGGGATGTTGGTGATATGGTGTGGTCCGCCATTCGTTGGCAGAATGTGCTGTATGTGATAACTGAAATGGATTGTTTAAGCGAGTTTAGAATAAACGATCTAATTAAACTTACTACGGCTATGACCAACCTAATTTTCGTTCTGGTCATATGTAAACAGAATGAAGCACAATGATAATCTTCGAGTCATTTATAGACGCTTAGGAATTTATTCATATAAAAATCCGACTCCTACACAAATGTTGATTCATTTTCAGAAACGTCTGCCAATACGTTTTTAAACGACTGGAATGTTTATCTTTAGAGAGCCGACAATAGCCCAGTCTTTTTTAGGCTTAATTGTTTTCCAAGAAATGAAAGATTTGCATTTCCCTTTCTCAAAAGTACGCATTTTCCTTATTATTGACCTTGAAATAATTGTAAGTTTTATATAGCGAAACATAATTTGACCAAAACATCGGACAGCAACTGAATAAGACAGGAATGTGCAAACAACATGTTTTACTAAGAATTATACATGTATGCATTTTTCTTATTAATTTCGGTAGTAAATCGATTGTTTATCATTGTATTACGACACTGAAAATATATCATGTAAGAATGCATGTCAAAACAAGTTCTTTCACTGTAAGTGCCGATACTGGAGAATGTACTGTTCANCGCACACACACACACACACACACACACACACACACACACGCACGCACGCACGCACACACACACACACACATAAACACACACAAGCACTTGCCTGCGCATGCAAGTTAATTTATGAAAACTAGTTTTGTTATTTTGGAGACTACAATTGCTTTTTTTGTTTTCTACACCCTTGCTGGATCATTGTACTTTTGTGTTTTACCAACTACTCGATAACGATTTAAAGTATATTTTACCAACTAATTACAAATGAATGTTAAAAAGGCTCCATTTTTGACAATGAGTGTCATATTTATCTCTCATGAATGCAATTTCTTTTTATTTTTTGACCTGATGAAAGCACACAAGCTATTTCAGTCAGGTGTTGACAAACACCAACATTTATTGTCTTATTCTTCCGCGTGTAGGTTGATAAAAAATAAAGCATCCCCGAAAAACACAATAAACACATTGGGCATGATTGAAGTAAATAAAAATCTAGTTAAACAAAGTTGATGATATTCATACAGCTTTATTACACCAGCGTTCTACAGGAAATGCTAATTGTGAGCTAAGTACACCGGGTAATCGACTCTCAGAAGTAAAGTATTTGGAATGAAAAATAAACGGAGGACGAGTTTGCTGATTTTTGTTGGATAATAATTTCTTATATGCCTGCTGTAATTAAGTATTTCAAAACAATATACATTGCAAAAAATGGTTTGTTGGTACCTTCAATTTGTGAATTAGTCTACGTACAAAGTAAACAAGCATACATGTTGCATGTATTATACGAATTTTGCCTTTCCGTTTTAGACATTACACTAAAAAATGCACGTTCTTTTTGTCTTCACTTTTGCGTTTTAAGGCATTAAGTGAATACTTTGTTTTGTACATTTTTCTGTATATATTTCTTTTCGAGACATTAGTCAAAGAAATGCACGTGGCTACAGTTAGTACAATATCAAGCAAGAAAATAATTCATGTTGTTTATCTTGAAAATTCAATGAGCATTACATAAAAGTACGTTGTCCTAAAGCAAAACTTTAAATTTTTTCGACCACAGATTCAACAAATAATGATATCAACATGTTAACAAAATGTATGTTAGTTAGTTCATACACGTGTATCAATTACTTTTCTGTACAAGGGTGTATTTCAAAGGCCATCAACCAGTCGCTTTATTGATAAGCAATGATAAAATATCCATACATCCCCTTTTTCACCAACCGTTTCTTAGAATTGTGACTTCAGAGTAAACGTATGATAATACAATGTATCACAACATTTATTGTCAATAATTAATATATTAGACATATTAACAAATTAAAAGAAAATCATATCGAGAACACTGTATCACAATCAATTATTGTGGCTTAAATTTAGGTCTATGACTAATTTTTGAGATTCTTAATTTATTATTTAATACTACATACGGGTCTGGTTTTACGGGATGACAGACCTCTTAAAATGGAAATCAACACTGGAATTGAACTTTACAGCAAGATTTATTTTAAAATACGTTTTGTTTTTAATTCACATAGTAGCTATTACGGATGCTACTTTGACAGTATTAATTTGGTTGAATTCTGTAATGTTCATCATTTTATTTCCCGATCCATGTGAACGATGCTGACAATCTTTTCTTTGTGCTCAATGTTTTTACTTTCGAAATATGGTCAGCGCTTTAACAGTATTCTTAAATGATCTTTAAGATTTTTTTCGCATGTAACTGACATTGTCAATATATTATGGATAACATAACTTAAGATTAAGGCATTAAGATTTTTTTGTTTATATATTTATTTATGATTACATAAATATATATATATATATATATATATATATTAAGAAACTGGACTTGCTTTCTGATTTTCATCCACGGTTGTTTAATGATGTACAATCCACGGTTGTTTGAAGCAATTTCCATTTCAATTTAGTTTTTCAATGAACTGTCAATTACCAAAACCCGATGACAGATATTCGTTCTTTCGATAATCTTTTTCATCAGAACAAAACATTTATTTGTTTTGAATTTGGTATATTACCTAGCAATCGTTCAATTTAAATTGAAGTGTCTGCATTTTAAGCTTGAAATCTGTATACTTATGTGATAAATAATAAATCATGGATGTAGGGATATTACTAAGATATTACTAAAATATTAAACATGTATGTAAAGAAATACTGATAAGCAAAACAATAATTGTAGACTGGGTGTGAAGCAAAAAACCTGGATTTATAGTACGTATTAAATGTTTTTTCATAAACGTGTTCTACAATATGTCCTGATTTAGAATCCATCGGATGCCACTCTGGCATTGTTGAGCATTTTTAAAAATCCAAGATGGCCACCAAAATAAAGAAATCATCATAACTCTTCAAAAACATTATGTATTTGATTTATTTTGTCTTGAATTAAGTGTTTCTTTGTTGAACAATAATGTTAGAACATAAAATAAATAATAACAAATTAAAAAAAAATAAAATCCAAAATATCCGAAAAAATGGCCGTTTTTAAGACAAACGCGACATTTTCATCAACAAAATTGCATCCTATCATTATTGAGTGTGAACCTTTATCTTTTAATCATTTCTTGATTTCAGATGCAAAATTCTGATTTGAATACATTTCAAATTAAAAAATGGAGGTCAAAATAGCAGACAAAGTGTGATATCCATATTAAACATAGCCCCATCACATCTCCTAGCCCAGCAAATTATTTTTTACACATTTTGAAAATAAGGTTCAGTTGATAGACCTAATATGTGAAGACTTCAGATGAAGGGAGAATGATCTACAAGAAGTGCAACTTAAACTTATTATCACAGGTTCATCGTGTAGCAGGATTCGGTATAAGGAGAACTTATACTGCCTTGCTATATGAGCTAGCTTTAATAGCGACGTGGTAGAGTGTCTGCCTGATTTGGAACCTGGAGGTCCCGGGTTCGATCCCTATTCTGGGCGGGGATTTTTCTGGCTGGGTTACATTGGCGCCCAACGTAAAAACCCACCATTTGTGTCAGACGTCCAAAAGATGTCGTGGCAGTAGGAAATTCGTGGAAGAATTTCGCAAATGGAGGTGGTGTGTGTAGCAGGGTTTGGTATATGGTTGAACTTATACTGCCTTGATATATGAGCTAGCTTTTGTAGCAACGTGGTAGAGTGTCTGCCTGATTTGGAACCGGGAGGTCCCTGGTTCAATTCTAATTGTGGTCGGGGATTTTTTCTGGCTGAGTTACAATCGGGTATTCCAGTAGACATTCCTAGAAACAACATCATGGACATGGCGAACCACCACTGAGGACGCCGATGTAATTATTCCTTGACAAGTTGTGCAGGCTACAGAAGAGGAAGCTGTTTTTATCAAGGTCATATGCGACGATACTGATGTATTTGTATTACTGCTAAATGTATATTTGACGATGAACCTTACATGCACAGTCTTAATGGAAAGCACAAGTGCAGACAGAACGGTTGTGGATATTGGTGCTACAACACAGAACACAAGGCAATTATTCCAAGTTTATTGGCTGCCCATACGTTGTCCGGCTGTGACACAGTTGCAAGGCTAACTGGAATTGGAAAATTAAGGTCATCAAACAGTTAGAGAAAGGATGACGCCTTTATCATCTTGGTGCCAAGGATGCAATTTTTTATCTTGTTTTTCAGAAGCAACATCATTTATTGCAGCGTGATATGGAAATTATTATACAGCTAGTATGTCAGATGTCAGGTATGAAGTTTGGCTTTCCAAAATAGGAAAGAAAAATATAAGAAATATTTCAAAACCCAACAACTGAGTCTTTCTTCAAAAGGGTTCATCTTCAAACATGTATTTGGAAAGCCACCTTAGAACAAGATCCTCAAACATTCAATGTGACTGATTTTGGTTGGAGAAAAAAAGGTAGTGGACAAGGTTCTTTCACCCGTCCTAATTGCCGATGATAAACAGCTAGCCCCAGCAAGTGTGCTGAAACTAGTATCGTGGGGTTCTTTATCTGATCAATCTTGTGGAACAGCAATTTGTGGGTGTTATGGGGCACACCTGCCATGCACTAAGTTTTTGTAGCTGCTTTCTTCAAACGTGCTACTGTGCGAACAGGTTAACAAAGGAGGCAGATAACAATAGTGACAGTGAAGCGGAGGAGTGTGACAGTAATGATGAAGCATAACACATGGATAACATAACGCAATAAGAGAGAGAGAGAGTAAGTTACTCTTTATCAAGAAATAACTGGTTGTTCTTCTGTAATCCCTATACTGTGGGTACTCTTTAAAACCGTATCATTGCGATCAAAAATCATGGTTTGACATCTAGACTATTGCATGGGATTCCAATTAGCGTAATAATAAAGAGCAACACACATGCTTAACCTTAAATAAAATAATATCATTGACAAAGTAAATGGTTTCAGTTGGTATATTATTATCTAGTTTTCTTTTGTTTGTCTAGACATATATATACACTATTGGGTAAATTTAGAATTTACTGTAAAGAGTTTTTTGTCATTTTACATTTTGCGTTGATGAAGCTGTTTCTTTACATTTGGCACTTTAATAAAATATGTTTACTGTGATTATGTATACAGCATTTGTCAGTCATATACATGCATGTCTTTTGTCTAACCACAGTATTTGTATAGCTTAATCCAAAGAATATGCTTAGCGCATTTGAATACATTAGAACGTACTGCACATTTTTGTATCTATTGCAACACTTACTTTAAACTGAATAATATCCCGGGGCAAAGCTCTTTTATTTGCTACTACCCCGGCTACTACATGTGTAGTATCATTGTTATTTGCCAGTAAACTTCTAAATATGTATGTGTCAGTAATCTAAAGTTTTATAAAATCGTATTATGTTCTAATTCCTCTATTTCTAGTTGGCAGACTTTTATGAACTTATAATGTTGATTGATCGCATCATTATAAATGTATACACGGGTAACTAAAATGGTCATATGTGTCGTGTTCTGAGAAANCTTCCTCTAGATACTAGAAATGCTGTCTCTCTTACTTCTTTTAAGCATCGTCTAAATATAGATATAAAGAAACAAAATGTATTATATAATTATGGTGAAAGGCGCCAACAAATGCTTCACTCAAGACCCAGAACTAAGTGTAGTTCACTTAATCAACATCTATTAAAGTGCAATATTGTACTATCATCCTTGTGTACTTGTGGTGCAATCGAATCGGTTTTTCATTATGTCTTAGAATGTCAACGATTCACACACCAAAGCTAAGTTCTTGTCAGCACAATTGCTCCTTATACCTCCCCAACAATACCACATATATTATTTGGTGATGAAAGTCTTTACTTTGAGAAAAACACGATTATCTTCGATGGAGTTCATTTGTACATTAAATGTAGTAAACGTTTTGATACCTAGCTGTCTGTCATTTTCATTGTTTTTTTTTCTTTCGACAGTTTCGCTTTGTCTTTTCTTCCGTCTGATGTGTCTTCACATAAATTTCCTCAACCTTGATGAACCTACTTTTCTTTCTAGATAACGTACATTTACGTTAAATTTTGAATGATATTTTTTATATATTATACTGTTTAAATACATGTCTGCTACCTTAAGAAATGTTACACACTTGCTTGCAATTACTGCGTATGGAGAAAAACTTTATAAAATCTCGATCTTTCGTTCTAATCCTTTTTTTGAACAACGTGACTTATTTGTAACTGTATATTCTTTGCAAATGTATACCATGTTTGTTCGTAAAATAAAATATGTTTAAATTAAAATGAAAATGCAGTATTGTTTGAAAACTTGATTTTTCGAGCTATTTTAACACGATACATATATAAACATTAACAAGTAACTACTAATGTCTGTACTTGTTGAAATTGTGTTCGGTAAGTAAGCCAACAGTGTATTTTTCTATCCAAAACACAAATTAACATTCGAGCACAACATAATTCAAAGGATCTGTCAGGTAATAATATGTTAACATTTGTCAGGTAATAATATGTTAACAATATAACGCTAAACTCAATAATTTCTACGGATAAAGTAACAGTTTTGGTTAGTCTACATTGGCGACAAGGTAATTTACAAAAACCTACATGTGATACAAAATAGCAATAACACGAAAACATACTCTTATTTAATAGTTTCACAAGATAAATGATCGGATCCCGTTGATATTAAATTTTAAGCAATACAAGTTCACGTTTTGCAACACTGGACTCATGTCATACTTTTCGATGTACGGAGTTTGTACTTTAAAAACAAATGCACTTCTAACGTGTTTGCATTGACTTTATATTACTGCTTTTCTGATTGCCTCGTGAATACATTTTAAAAGGGGAATGCATAATAATAAAACATTTTCCAAAAGCAACAAAATGTTTTATTTATTTAAAGTCAAAATACCATACTCATACGTGTGTGACCGTATTAACGTTACAAACAAAATAACCGTTGATGAATAACAAACCAGAACAAAAATGCAGAAGACATGGTACATGTTTTGACGCTTGTCATTAAATGCTTTAAATGCTTTATATTGATAAATTTAAACATTTGAACTAAAAATCTCCAGTAAAAAAACAAGAAAACAATTTAAAAAAGGAAAAAGAAGTAAACCTCAACAGGGCTCGAACCACTGACCAATTGATTCCTGGAGTAAAAAGCTACCCGCATAGACCACTAGAGGATGTATTTTTGTTAGCTATATAAGCAATCCTCGTAGTTTCCCAAAATATCGTTTCGCGTCGTGCGAAGCTTTATCTGTTGGACGGCCCCTTTAATACAATTGCATTCACTGCTTGTACAGTCAACAAGTAATTCATGTAAAATTGGCATGCACTCTGTTAGGATATGTCCCACTATTACATTCAGTTAGTTATGTTTATAAGACACATCGACACAATTTTCTGTTAGTAAAATTGTGTCTCCAAAAATGTGTCGGACTTAAAACGAGCTAGTTTTTATATTTGATCTATGAAACACTTAAAATACACATAAAATCATTCTGCGGAACAAAATTAATTGGATTGTTCATCAGATAAACTGTGGTTTATATTAACGTAGCTAGTAGGTATTGAATGTTCATGCCTTTAAGCACCCAATCTGGCGACTTAAATCTGGCGACTTAACATAAAACAACATTCGTTTCAAGATACCGAATATAAAGAGAAAGCAATGATATCCATGTTAGAAAGTTCTGCTTTGATGCGTGCGAGGATTTGAAAAATACTCTAGATAATGTACACAAGATAAATTGTTTGAAATAAGACTCAAATCACATGAGGAGGTGTCTGTGGCACATGCAAATGTAGAGGAGTTTCCAGCAATGGATATATGTCTAGAGTTAGGGTAAACGTTACCCGATAGCTGTTTTGTTAGATTGGATACACAAACGAAGTAGTTGATATAGAATATCGCTCCAGTTCAAGATGAGAATGCGTCCAGATATGCATATGGCGAACAATATTGCGAATTTAACCACGTTTATACCATTGAATGTTTTTCCATTATTATTTGAATAGTATGTGTATATGTTTTCTCAAGCGTTGAATAACATTTGTTCGATGTTGTTTTCCGGAACTATTTTTTTGGTTTCAATTACTCACTTTGCCGTCTGTTTGCCATAACAAACCAAACCACAGTCGCCACAACGGTAAGCAGAAAAAATACCCAAAACAAGAAATAATCCAATGCAGCAACAACCTCTCCCCATCCAATGTCTGTCGCGGGATGCCTCTTTCCGTCACGTTTACACTGACATATTCGAATGAAGCGGTATAGTTTCATATATCCTGAGCCGATTGGGTCTGTGCATTTATCTCTTAACGCCAGTCGCGATTCTAACAATGACGCTATTACATTCGCAGTGCTTAGTGCTATCATCGCCGTAATGTAAACTGAGATGACTGGAATGGTGTCGGAGTTCTTTGGAATCTCAGTCGCTACTATTGTAAGAAACACGACCAAAGACAGGAACACTGTTATAGCGTAAGACGCACGCTCTCCCGACGATACCGGAAGAGCAAATGTAAAGACGTTTAAAAACGAAAGTAGAACGATGGGGATAAGTATATAGAACACGTAAAATGTTGACTTCCGCTTCAGCTTTATCGTGAAAATAACGAAACCATCTTCTTTTTCCGAGTCTGCTGAGGTAGATTCCTGAAAACATACGTCTTCAAATACTACACAAAACAAGAACAGTGTAGGGTTAAAAAGTAGTATTATTACGGATAAATGACAATATGATGATAGCCTTGACATTTCCAAACTAACACAGGACATATGAAGAATTCATTCATGTTGAAAATAAAATATGCATTAAAATAAGTTTCTCTGTATTTAAGGGTATAATCTAGGCTTGCAAATATATTGAATGGTACGATTATTTTTGTTTAAAAAAATGAAACAACATATACCAAGGACCATTTTGAATTTTCTTCAAACTCATCCATATTGATGCCTTTCTCGCCTTCAATCAATTTTACTTCATCGTTAGTATAGCTCCATGCAGAAAACTTGAGAGGACATTCCTGTGTGTCAAATGGGAAATACGTGATGTCTACTTCACAGGTTGCCTCCAGAATCTGTATAAATACATATATACGAAGGTGTGTCCCTCATTGTATTTAATATTAGGCTAGAGTATGATGCTCAGATTTTAAAATTTTATTGATTATCGCAAAGGAATATTTACCATATAGTTTACGATATTTATTTTTTTTATATTGTTTTTTTTAACTCATTGCGCTATAATTTTTTTTTGTTCTATACACTTTAAAGTATTTCAATAAAATGTGTTTGCATCTTATGTTTATTGCTTTAGTAATATAGTTTCATGTTTAAATACTCATCTCTAGTATAAACATTTACTTTACGATAATACATTTTTATATGATCGTGACGTCATAAATCGCATATTATATTATCGTTAAAAAAATAATTCTAACCTGATAAGGTCGCCAGAGAACGCCACCAAAAGACAAGACTCTGAGTAACAAATTACTGGATCCCACACCAGTAAATGTCCGAAAGGAGTTATGAAGTCTAATGTCCGGTCGCCATGTATCACTTTGAGGCTACAAATGCAACATGAGAGGGAAAATTATATATTTCCCTCTTCAGTGTGAGTATGAAAAAAGAACAGTATAATTACGGTAGACAAGCAAATATCTTAATACTTTCGCGTGTTAATGTAACGTGAATAATATGTGTGCATGTGTCCTTATAAAAAACCCTATTATTTTATTTAACCAAACACACGACTCCTATGCACAACTTAGCAATTTAAAGTAATATCTTTATTTTCAAGATGATTGTAATGTTCTTTTTAAGATAAGTGACTGTGTAGTTGTATTTAAAATTCATCGGCCAAACAATATTTTAGTGTTGATAAAATTGTGATACCAATGAAAGTGTTGTTACCAATCTAAGAACTTCTAGCCCTCCGTAGTCCTCTGGGTCCCACTCAAGAAATGCATCTTCCCAATAAATCCATATCGAACAACTTATCTTCAAACTTTCGTCTCGTTCATTGAAATCAGTTATAGCTTAAACGGAAAAAGATGATAACATTAGTACGAACTAAAGGGTGCAAGAAGGGCTTTAGCCCGAGTAATGCCTTGATGCATTTGAATCTTGCGACAGTCTGAACTTTTCTGTTTGGTTTCAGTATATATTATCACTATTGTCATATTTCAAATCTTAAGATGCTGTCAGCAGTAAAATCACTTGTTATTTTCGCATGGAAACTTGCATCTAACAAATGACTATGAAGTGATGATAAGAATTATCTCTGATGCAACTGGCGTTTAACTGTGTTTATATTGAGCCAAACAGCAGAACAGCAAAGAATTGCTTATTTGTCAATATATAGAGAATAATAGGTTAGTGTTGATTATAGATCAGGTTTATCATGCGAGGCTTAGAAAACAAAAAGCACGAGCCTTGGCGAGTGCTTTTTCGTTTTCGTGCCGAGCATGATAAACCTGATCTATAATCAACACTAACCTATTACTCTATTTATCCCACTTTTCGTTCAGTAAACCTTTTTGTTTAGGGGTGTTGCTGCAGTTTTGCTGATTTTTTTTCCATCTTATAACTTTTGCTCAAAATTTATATTCAAGTACTACATACAAATACTATATGAAAAATGAAATAAAAACATAGGGTCACCGGCCTTGTTTTGATTTTATTCACCATTTTATAACATGTACTTTTTCATTAAATCTGAAAAATCTCTAATTGCATAAAAATGATTAATAACCTATGAAATTGGCAACATATTGATATTATATAAGCTAATATACATCATAAACCATTTAATTAAACCACAAACTACCAAAAAAATGGAGAACACAAGTTAAATTTTAAGAAATTTAATTTTTATAATTTTTATGTCACCCCAAAAAACGTCAATTTTTTACTGTTTTAACCACAAAAATGGAATTTAAAAAAGTTCTATCTAATAACTTTTTGCGAAACTGCTCAAATATGTTCATCTACGTATTGTTATTATAAAACAAAAATAAAAAAGGGGGTCACCGCACTTTAAACAGAGATTTTTGTGTTTAACTATCCCTACCGTCTGAGTAAAATTTCATAAAATACAGTAATTAGGCAAAGCCCAAGTACCAGTACATACATTGCTAGAAATATGCATAAACATTAGAAATTGTTAACGATCTTAAATGGGATCACACCAGCTTACCAAAAGAAAAAAACAACACTAACACAATATTTAATCATAAACATAAGACCGTACAGTATCAAACTCGACCTTAATCATCAATAATAGTGACTTGCTGACAGATTTCGGCATGTTTTGAAGTTTGTGATTAAATGCTTAAAATTGATTAATGTAAACAACAGGACTAAAGAGCTCCAGTAAAAAACAAGAATGAAATAAAAGAAAGAAAAAACAGAAGTAAAAAAAGTTAACCGCATCTGGGATCGAACCACTAAAAGTTGTACCTATTGTGAACCAACTCGGTCATTTGTGATGAGTCTGATAACAAAAATATTGGATTGTGATAATAGCATCAGGTGTTGCTATACATATATCCTCGGTTTAATAAACTTTTTACTGCATAATTTCGCTGGATTTATGACGTCATTTTGTCGAAAAAAAATGACGTCATTTCGTGCCGTGTATTATAGCAGAAATTTAATCAACGGGGCTTTTATCAACCGAATTCGCTGTAAAAGTGGGATAAAACAGATCATGATACAATTGTTTGAATATAACTGATAAACAGATTTAGTCTGAATGTCAATAACCAAATTTAAATATAGTAACACGATGAAATAACAGGGATTATGAAATTAACTTTTCTAATGTTATTTGTCCATCCCTATTTACAATTTGTCGAACAAATCACACGCCATGATCGGTTTAACTGCGCATGAGCTTTACATGGTTTAAACAAAAATAAATAAACTGGTGGCCATTTTTATCCGAATTAATGCTAGACACATGAAGTTGAACTTTGGCACGTCTTCATAAGTAGGTAGCTACAGTTTTACAGGCTGTAATGACATATTTACACATTATATATTTTATAGATAATCCAACTTTCAGAAACGTGTGACATTGTTGTTGGTTAAAAAACATCTCACTAACAAGGAAAATGCAATTATCTTTAATAATTTGAAGTTGCAAGTGTGCTTTGTTACGGGAGACAGTAAAGCTTCTTTGATGAATGTTGATGATAAAATCTGCATGGCGGCTAACAGTAGATGTGTGTGTAGCAGCGAAACCGTATATTTTAAATGTGATAAGACTAAAATTGTTTTACAATGAACAGTACTTTCACTGATGCGGGAAATGCGCTAAAATGTCTTAAACTGCATTATTAAATTTTAATTGTTTCTATCATTATTTAATTGCAACATTATGTGAACATTATTAAGCCTGCTGTATGTAATATAAGGTTATATCGTCTTTTTGATTTACCATCACATTGTCAGTATTTCAAAACAGTGCATACGTCAATATATACATGCATTTTAAGCAATTGCCACTGTGAATCAAAACAAGTACTCGATTACTTCATGTCCCTTACGTATTGTTATTAACTCAAATTTAAATAAGTTTCTCTAATTGCAATTCTATAAGCGTGGACACATCGGTAGAGGAAATCATGCCATTCGCCAATGCTTTGTCGTAAAACAGAATAGAAATTAGGTTTCAATTAATTATTGGGTATGTAAAACACTTACAATTTCAAATCTGATTTTTTTTATTTGTTGGCAAAGCAATTGCTTATATAAAAACATAATATGTAACACGTTGGGTTTCTACTGATATATAGAAAATTACATAAATCATGGTACATAATATTACGAGAAAATTCAATTTAAACATTATGGCAACGGACACAATTAAGTATATTTTTAATTTAATTTTTATTTAGTTTAACACACAATTACAGTAAAACAATTAAATTGAAATGTAAAAGTTTTCTTCGCAAAATTAAACGGAAACTGAAAATACATTAGTAAAAAAAAACTTACAGTTGAGTACCAAATCCATGAAAACGTAAACAACATCGCTCTGATCTTTTACCGGCCGAACGTTTTTGTTATATTCAGCTGTTTTAAACAACTGATTGGTGAGATTTTTGACATCATCCGCTGTGTATAACGCCATATAACACGTTACCATACTCCAGTGTATGATCAGCAAGCGCACGAACATGTATTGCATGTTTGAAAACACAATCACATTCATTCGTTAACGCATACGATAATTCATATTATGTTTTATAGGAACCTTACAGTACACTGGTTACGAGTAGATTACCCTGTGAATCACTTTTTATTACCTGGTATTACCTTTTATTTTCCTTTTTTGGCGCGCTTCAAAAAAGCTATTCAATTACCGTTTATACACAATCAATTAATGAAATCTTCTGTCTGATCAGATCACTCATTTGTCTATTTAGGCCAAACATAAAAATATGTTTCCCTTCAAGACCCATTCAAAATAGGGCTGAGTAGGTAGGTAAGTAAACAGTTTTGTGTCCAATTAAATTGTGTAATTGAAGATTAACTGAAAATGTACTAGATGTGAATATGATATTATTATACAATGTGTACTTGTTAGAATTAATTTACAACTAAATGTATAAATATAATTGTCACGAAAGAACTAGAAATCTGATTATAATATTTAGTATTTTCGACATCGCAAATACACCGGTTCTGATAATTCAAGTAATGTTCGTTCTATCATGACACAGTACGGAAATAGTATGTTTAAGTGCCTTCAATTATGTGTAATCGACCAAACTAGCAGGATTACTTGCCGATAAGTTTGTTAAGCTTTTATAAAAAAAATACAATTAAATTGGTATATACTAGTATCACAGATAACTATTCTGCATATTTTACGAACATTATTTTTCTTTAAGAGGTTTTTACAGAATAGCTATCGACCATTATGAAAACTCTGAAAATAGGTTCTTAAATTTGCTTCACAATTTCCAATACATTAGACCTGAGCGGACAGTAACACAAACTAATGTCCGAAGCCAACGGACAATATTTTTTGTATCGGCCCGTTTAGATAAGTTTTGCAAATTAACCTTAATAACTCACATTGGACGTTAATTTACACAAAGAATCAAAACATATTTATGTAAGGTATAATATTTCGACTATTCGATTACATCACTCTAGTAGCCTGCACAATAAAAGTTTGTTTCTGACCAAGCCGTGCGTTTACAATATAGATACCTTATAACTTAGTTATAATATTAAAACACTATCGCACATCAACTGTGTTAAGGTAATATTGTTTAAAGAACCTGCAAAGAACCTAATATTTAATTGTCATCAATGTCTGCATGCCTGGATGGCTTTACTGGCTTAATTCAATTAGAGGTAAGTTTTGCTCCGAGGTATCACTTTTACAAATATGTAATTACACTTTAATATAATTGCTTGCTGTTTTTTGTTGCAAATCACATTCCAACTACGTTTACATCCAACTAACACAAACCAGAAGAACCACAGACGCTACTTACATAGCCCTGAGTTTTGTATATTAGTTTACACAATTATAACACAATATTGCATTACAAAAACCACGTTTGAGTTATACTAAGGAATAAGAAGAAATGTCGGTGGGACATTATGGCATATGGCTTGATGAATTTGATTTCATTCAAGATTGTCTTCGAAACGTATGCATATTTTATTTACTGTACAGCCCGATCCAACTTATTTACTTACCACTCGTGAGTATTCATTATGCAATGGGTGATGACCTTAATTCCTTTATTCGGTTGAAAAGCTTTATTAAAGATGAAATGAGATTTACATGTCATGGTTAGCTAAACCGCTTTTTATGTGTGCTTTGTAGCGCAATAGGGAAAACAGAGATATCGGAGATACATTTTGTTGTCACTAGATTCGTCAAGAGCCATAACCTTACGCACGTTTGAAACGCGTCATAAAAACGAAAATAAAATGTAATAAAAGTGATTCACATGGTAATCTATTCGTAACCAGTGTACTGTAAGATTCCGATAAAACATATTTATTATCTAATGCATGTATGGATGTATGTGGCTGTGTTTTCAAACATGCAATTCGTTTTCGTGCGCTTGCTGATCTTACAATGGAGTTTGGTCACGTGTTATGTGGCGTCTAAGACAGTGGATGATGTTAAACAATCTCACCAATCAGTTGTTTAAAACAGCTGAATATAACACAAATGTTCGACCGGTAGAAGATCAGAGCGATGTTGTTGACGTTTATACAGATTTGGTTCTAAACTGTTAGTTTTTTTTACTAAATCCATTTTCCGTTTCCGTTTAATTTTGTTAAAAAAAAAACACTTTCACATTGCAATTTTATTGTTTTTGGTAATTGTATGTTAACCTTAATAAAAATAAATATATAACATACTTAATTTTGTCAATTGCCATAATGTTCAAATATGAATTTTCTCGTAAGATTATATACCATGTTTCAAAGAATTTTCTAAATGTCAGTAGAAACCCAATGTGTTACATATTATTTTGTTATATAAGCAATTGCTTTGTCAATCAAAGAACACAGTTAGATTTGAACGTTTAAGTGTTTTACGTACCCGAGAATTTATTTTAAACCGCATTGCTATCATGTTTTACAACACGGCATTTTCAAATGACATGATTTTCTCTACCGATGCGTCCACGCGTATAGATTGTAATTATAGATTGAAAATTGGTATGGACAGAGAACACAAGAATTGTTTATTTCATAGTCCCTATGCTTTTATCTTGCTACCTTAATTAAATTTAGTTATTGATATTCCAACTATAACTGTTAACCAGCTAGAATCAAACATATGGTATCATTATCTGTATACATTAATCAATAAGCAACTCTGTGATGTTCTGCTGAATATAAACACAGTTAAACTCAAGTTGCATCAGAGATAATTGTTATTCACTTCATCGTTAGATTAAGTTACATGCAACTGTAAGATGTAAGTTTCCATGCGAAAATAACAAGAGATTCTACTGCTGACAGCATCTGAAGATTTGAAATCTGAAAATAGTGATAGCATGTCCTGCATCCAAACAGCAACGTTAAGAATTTAGTAGGATTCAAAGATAAACAAAGTTGCATCAAGCAATTACTCGGACTAATGCCCTCATGTACGCTATTGTTTCCGTTTAAGCTATAATTGATTTCAATGAGCGAGACGAAAGTTTGAAGATCATCTGTTGGCTAGAGATTGCATGGGCCGATGAATTTCTTGATTGAGACCCAGAGGACTACGGAGAGCTTGAAGTTCTTAGATTGGTTACAACACTTAAAAATTGGTATCACTAGTGTCATGATTGTATTAACATTGAAAGATTGTAATTCCGATGGAATTTAAAAACAACCACACAGTTACTTATCTTAATAAGAAAAATGTTTAAAATCATCTTGAAAAAAAGAAGAAGATATTACTTTAAATTAATGGTAAGCTGTGCGTAAGAGTCGTATGTTTTGATGAATAAAACAATATGTTTTGTTTATGACATGTTCATACATATCATTCACCTAACATTAACACGTGAAATTATTAAGATAATTATTCTGTAGCTGTTCTTTTTCCATACTGACAGTAAAGATGGAAATATAATTTTCCCTCTCATGTTGCATTTTAGCCTCCAAATGATATATGGCGACCAGACATTAGACTTCATAACTCCTTTCGGACATTTACTGGTGTGGGATCCAGTAATTTGTTACTCAGAGTCGTGTCTGGTTCCGTGTAAGGTCTCGCGTCTAGTCTCGTATACTGGCGACCTTACCAGGTGAGAAATATTTTAATTCTAATATAATATGCGAGTTAAAACGTCACGATCTGTAATAACTTACCGTGTGTATTGTTGTAACTCTATGTTATATTAGTGATGAGTATTAAACATGAAACTATATCATATAAAGCATTCAACATCAGATATTAACAAATTCCATTTAAATACCAAGTGTATAGAAAAAAACGAACATTAATAGCGCAATAAGTTTTTCGGAAAAAAAACACACACACTAAAATATTGTTATGTATATGGTACACACTCCTTTGCGATAATCACTAAAATGATTAAACCTGAGCATTATTCTCTGGCCTTATACTTAATTCAATGAGGGAAATAATAACATGTATGGGCTTATATGTATTTGTACAGATTCTGGAGACAACTTGTGAAGTATACATCACGTATTTCCCATTTAACACAGGAATGTCCTCTCAAGTGTTCTGCATGAAGCTATACAAAAAAAAAGAAGTAGTACTGATTTAAGGAGAGAAAGGCATCTATTTGCAAGAGTTTGTAGAAAATTTAAGATGGTCGTTGGTATATATTTTGTTTCATTAAAAAAAAACAATATATTTGATAGCCTAGATTCTATCCTTGAATACAGAGAACCATATTTTAATGCATATTTGATTTTCAATATGTATGAATCATATTGTCATTGATCCGTAATAATAATATTATTTAACCCTACACTTTTCGTGTTTTTGTGTGTGTAATGTTTAATGACGTATGCTTTTAGGATTCCACCTCAGCAGACTCAGAACAAGAATATGGTTTCGTTATTTTCACGATAAAGCTGAAGCGGATGTCAACATTTTACGTGTTCTATATACTCATCCCCGTCTTCCTACTTTCGTTTTTAAATTTCACATTTGCACTTCCGGTATCGTCGGGAGAGCGTGCTTCTTACGCTTTCATAGTTTTCCTGTCTTTTGACGTGTTTCTTACAATTGCAGCGACTGAAATTCCAAAGTACTCGGACACTATTCCAGTTTTATCAGTTTACATTACTGCAATGGTAGCACTTGGCACTGCGAATGTAATAACGTCACTGTTCACTGGCGTTTAGATATAAATGCACGGACCCAATCGGCTCAGGATATATGAAACTATACCGCCTAGTTCGAATTTGTCAGTGTAAACGTGACGGAAAGAGCCATCCCGCAACATACATTGGATGGGGAGACGTTGTTGCCGCATTTGATTATTTCTTGTTCTGGGTATTTTTTCATTGGATGGGGAGACGTTGTTGCCGCATTTGATTATTTATCGTTCTGGGTATTGTCTGTGCTTACCGTTGTAGCAACTGTAGTTTGGTTTGTTATGGCAAACAGANTTTTTATTTGTGAGCGTTAGCTCACAAATAATGTAGAGGCAATTTTGCAAATCACTATGGCTTAACTACGCTAGGAACCGTAACCCGTGACTGCCTGTGTGGATAACTGCAGTAAAATTATGCAGACGACGAATGCTAAAAGCGTCTGCTCTAACCACCGCATGTGCCTGTTTATAGTTCCCACTGTACACTACATAGTGTGTATGTATTCAAAAGTATTTAACAGCTTGTAAGACAACGTTGGCCAGTCTAGTGTTTATCATTGAAATCTGTACATATTGGCTGCTTTCATGGAAAACTGGGCTTAATGCATGTCAAATAAGATTAGCCTGTGCACACTGATAAGCTGTATCAATGATTTGAAAAAAACAACACATCTCGACCTGTGCTTTAAGACACACTCTTTATAAATTTGAATGGGTTGTGGTCATTTCAAACTTGCGATATAAAAAGCTATAACATAATTTTGAAAACTGAGTTGCGTCTAAGATTATACAACAGCGAACAAATTCAGTGCCTTCAGCGCTTTGATTTATTCGATGTTTCTACTATTCTATGCTCTCGGCTGTGTTCGAAACTTGATATAAAAAAGGTCGAGCAATCAATATTCAGAAGGAAGCGATTGTAACACTTCAGAAGTCTGATATTTTTTCCCTTTGCAAAAATGATCACCTTTTTCCCTCGATTGTCCTGTGACGTGTGTAGTCAATATTATCTTGTTAACTCTCTAGTAGTCTCATTTATACAAAGAAAAAAAAAAAGAAAAGTTTTAAGGACAATTGGGTAGAAGTTAACTGACTTTGTGTGATACTTTTGGCCACTACTTAATAGAAACTGTGCTTTAAAAAGGTTGATAAAAAGCTAAACTGGTTGACTTCTCACGTGCACACGACGAATTTAGACGGAAATCGACTTTATCAGAGTGGTAGCTGTTTAAGTACTTTACAACGTGTATTAGTTCAGAGTCGGGGAAAAAGCTTGTTTTCGGTACGTTGGGCCTATGAATCATGGTCACTTTACGTTCAAAAGTTAATACAAGAAAGCTAAATTAGATAAAGGGTCACGTGACGAAATTTAAACGGCAGGCGACTATATCAGCGTGAAAGCGAATTGTGTCCTATCTTATTAGGGACACAAAGGTCACTGAAAAATGGTCCTTGTACATTCAAACACGTATTGAAGACTGTGACCTGTATCTAAATAAGCAAATGCGCTATATGAACTAAATAAGGTAAATCGCCTTAATCGGTTTAACATTTCCTAATATTTAAAAGAACATGCTTCGATAACTTTTAATTGGCTTAAACGAGTAAATCGTGTACATCGCCTTACTTAACCCATTTATGCCTTTTGGACTCTCCCATCCTTCTAAATTGGATCAATTTATTTCCAAAATTAGGGATGTCTAGTATATATATTTCTATATTTAGAATATTTCTTAGAGAAACATTTATTTAAGCAAACAGCGCAGACCTCATCTGGGTCTATGCTGTTTGCCAAGGCCTTTTTACTAGACGCTAGGCATAAATGGGTTAACCACATACAATGTTTTTTATGGACGAAAAAACGAACAACATTCATGACTGAAAATGAAGTCAAAATTAGGTTTCGACACTCTTTTGCGTCAAGCATTTATGAATGGTGAAATCCACCGATAATGCAATCTATTTAAAATGCAAACGTATATACATGTCAATTTTAATACAATGTTCTATTGTAGTGTTATACTCCGCACACATAAAACATATACAGACGGATGTCAATCAAATACATTTTATTACATACGCTTCAATACAAATTAGTACAGTTGTGCAATATCAAGTCCTTGCTTAATTCTTAATTCTTTACCTGTTGGTTACAAGAAGCCTTACCATGAGTGTTGAGTCAATACACTGTACAATTTACGCAGACCTTCAATAAACCAGCAAGCAAACTGAGACAGTAACAATTCTAAATTCGTTTTAGTTGCGCAAACAATCTTAACATTATGTTTGCATTTGGGAATATGGCCTTTCAAAGTATAACACTTCCTTATTGTGCAGGTAGTCGTATTAGGCATAGCCTTATAGTTTTAGGCGGACGCAGCCTTATAGTTTTAGGCGGACGCAGTCGTTGCCATGTACTAATATGTTCGACCACGATATTTCTTACAAGCACATTCCCAGAAACGTTTACAACATGTGTCATGCTTCTTGAACGTGATCTCCATAATATCGTTCTTAAACAAACAAGTTCATAAAAAACATATTTTGGCATATAGGACAACTAAGCAAATAAAGTTATAAAAATTTACTCATATTAAATAAAGAACAATACGTTTTTTTTTATCGTTAACACCTACTTATTAAAAAAATAATTGATTGATACAAACACACTTGTACTCATTGAAACTTGAAACATCAATGGGCAAATATGCATGTACTTTCTTGAGTTTGGATTGGTGAATTCGTAAAAAAGGGTATATTTCCTTGTCTTTGTATAATGTACGAGCTAGTTGCAAAGGAAACCTCAACGTTAAGGCTGTATGTAATAAAAACAACTACGATATATGTTGAACACAAAACCTGTTGAAATTCTTGTTCCACGTCTGTTCATTTCTGTTTTTTAAACCTCCAAAATAATATTGTTTCTGGTACTTATTTTCCTCGCCCTTTATTTTCTGATATATGTATACTACCATACAGTGATACGCTTAATATAGTATTGCTTTCTGACTTAAATGCGTACAATTACTTTATTTATGAGATTATAGTTAGTTATCACTTCTGGAAATATATTGTTAGTGCTGTTTATGATACAGCATCAATTTCTAACAGAAGAGAACTGACAACACTAAGTACACATATATGAGATATGTCTAACTCATTCCGATCAAATGAAATCATAATTATTATAGTGTGCGTTTTAAAACTCATGAACTATTTTAATCGATGCGCATGTGGCTATAACATAAGCAAGAATTTTCTGTATAACATAAATTTTCCCTTCTTGGAGTCAGAAGTCTTAATGCGTTATTGTTCAGATATTCGTAATAAATGCACGCCACTGTGACCTAGACATTTTACCTCAAAACCAATAGGCGCGTTATTTTCCATAGCTTCTTGTTGAAAATTTGGATAATCCTATGTTAAAGCGTTCTCAATTGAAGGTGTGGAAACATTTGCAGGTTATAAACCATTTTTCCGATACCTTTTACTTGTTGGACTCAACCTCAATTTACTTGTTTTGTTCCACCCAAGTACCAAAAATACCAATATAGAGATTCACATACACGCCATATTAACTTGATGTATTACAACATATCAGGCTGTTCCAACTATTACATTTACTGCAAGGGCACACAGTAACAAACCGCTGATTGAAAACGTCAATCACGGCTCCTTTCATGGCTTTATTAGATCTGATTCAACCAAGAAAACCATAAAGGCTGTACACAGATAAAGGGCATTTGTCGAGTTTGCATTTCTAACGCTCTGAATCTGTCGTTTTTTCCCATAAGCCTAAGATCTTTGAAAAGATTTAAAGATCCTCTTAATAAACGGGCTAGGAATCATACACAATGCCAATGCAATCTCTAATCTATGGCTTACAATGAATTGTCTAATGTAACTCATTCTAGTTAAATCTGATATTAACTTGGTTAAACATATTTCCGATAAGAATGCGTTTTAAATGACCTTCAATTACTCCATTTGCGTTTTTAAGTGATTGAAATATTATATCAATACGTCAGACACATTAATCCCATGACCGATATTCGAATAAAGGCAGGGAATTTTCGGTCGTTATTTATAGTAAAGCGTTATTGAAAATCCATTTGATCTCCCTCCTGTGTCTGAAAAAAGTCGGGAATTATATTCTAGGGAAGAGTAATGTCACTACAAAACACCTTCAAAATGTATATTGAATGTCTGGCAATAAACAAATGACATCATTATAAAAGCTATCACACTTGTAATGAAATTTGTTCTTGTGTTCATAGATATAGACGTAGGAAGTAGTATTAATCACTTCATTAATGAACCGAGAATTCTGGAACGTTTCCTCTAAATGTTTCGTAGAGAGGTATTAGCTTTGGAACTTACAAATTGCGTTACAAAACACTATGTTATAGATATCCACAGACGACATGATATACAATGGTTTATTTGTATTTTTTTAGTAACAAACGATTTTAATATCATTGCAAATTAAAGAATTAAAGCACATACCTATCTATTAGATGGTGTTTTGTTGCTTCGAGCGCACTGTTTGCATTTTATCTCCATCATATGAGCCGAATAATGCGAAAATGGGTATTATGCCATAAATACGGCAAGCGTAGCTCAAGACCAGCCGAAGCAATCACGCTAATCGGTATGATACCCTGTCCGCTCTAAAGTCACTTAACGCACATGCTCGGAGACCGTTCGGGATGACTAAAATGTACGAAATAAGGCGGTATTACAGGAAGTTCATTACAGTTTTAAAACCTTTATATGATGCTCGAAACTCTGGGAAGACAGCGCCCATGCCTTTATAAATAAAGCAGTGACATGAGTCGGAACCCTCTTCAATATTGTATACACCATAGCAACATGCAGCACCTGATTAGGCTGGTTCAACAATAACGTTTACTACATAGACACAACTTTATGCACAGATTATTGGATACGTCAATCATCGCTATTTTCTAATATCCTTACTGGGACTGATTTAACCGGGAAAACTCCAAACATCATTAACAGATAAATGGATCATACTAATAACTATTGTGGTTTGCGTTTGAAAACACATGAAACATTTTTTAATCGACGCGCATGTGGCTTTTACATAAGCAAGAAAGTTCTGTATAACATAATTTAGCCATTCTTGCAGTCAGATCTTTTAATGCGATATTGTTCAGATATTCGTTAAAATTGCATGCCGCTGTTACCTAGACATTTGAACTAAAAACCAAAAGGCGTGTTATTTTTTCCCAAAACACGTGGTTGATAATTTGGATAATCCTAGGTTAAAGCGTTTTCTATTTAAGTTGTGGAAATATATTACAGTATATAAACCATTTTTTCCGATACCTTTATCCTTGTTGGACTCAAACTCAATTTACTTGTTATGTGCCTCCCCAAAATACCAATATAGAGATCCACATACAAGTCATATTAACTTGATGAATTGCAACATATCAGGCTGTTCAAACTATTACATTTACTGCAAGGGCACACAGTAACAAACCGCTGATTGAAAACGTCAATCATGGCTCCTTTCATGGCTTTATTAGATCTGATTCAACCAAGAAAACCATAAAGGCTGTACACAGATAAAGGGCATTTGTCGAGTTTGCATTTCTAACGCTCTGAATCTGTCAGTTTTTTTTCCATAAGCCTAAGATCTTTGGAAAGATTTAAAGATCCTCTTAATAAACGGGCTAGGAATCATACACAATGCCAATGGAATCTCTAATCTATGGCTTACAATGAATTGTCTGATATAACTCATTCTAGTTCAATCTGATATTAACTTGGTTCAACATATTTCCGATAAGAATGCGTTTTAAATGACATTCGATTAATCCTTTGGTGCATTTGAATTGATTGAAATAGAGTATGTATACGTCAGACACATTAATCCCATGGCCGATATGCGAATATAGGCAGTAAATTTGCGGTCGTAATTTATAGTTAGGCGATATTCAAAATCCATTTGATCTCCCTCCTGTGTTTGAAAAATATCGTTAATTATTTTCAAGGGAAGAATTATGTCACACTAAAACAACTACAAAATGTATATCGTATGTCTGGCGATGACGAAATGACATCATTGAAAGGCTATCAGACTCGTAATGAATGGTTTTCTTGTGCTCATAGCTATAGATTTAGACAGAATTATTAATCCCTTCATTAATGAACCGAGAATTATGGAACGTTTCCTTTTAATTTTTACAGAGGTATTAGAGTTGGAACTTATAAATTGCGTTTCAAAAAAGCGCATACCTATCTATGAGATGGTGTTTTGTTGCTTCGAGCGCACTGTGTGCATTTTATCTCCATCATACGAGCCGTATCATGCGAAAATGGGTATTATGCCATAAATACGACAAGAGTAGCTCAAGACCAGCCGAAGCAATCAGTTTGGTAAAAAGCTACCCTGTCCACTTTAAAGTCACTAAACTATCACTAAAAGCTTCACAATTATGGTAATTAATCTGTGTAATTTTAAAATTAGACACTTTGCAGACATGTCGATTGTGTTTTGTGCGAGTCAAATACATTTGTACTCATCTAAAAATAATGCATCGTGTGTAACTACTATTTGATATAGATCCACATATAAAATATATTTATGTCGTTATGAGACATTTTCGTGAATCTTTTTATTAGGCTGGTCCAACTAGTAACTCCGAAAACGATATGTCTCTTTAGGATGTAGAACTGTAATACGACATGTTGATTTCTGTTCTTTCTTATTTCCATGGTATTCTCCATCGTTAATGAAAGTTTATGAAACATTTATCGAACAAATAAGGTTTTCAAGACATTGCACGTTGCCAACCCTTAATCATAAAAAAAATTGTTTATACCATTTATTTGCAATATACGTTCTTAAGAAAATACATCAAGACTTATTTGGCATATATTTATATATACATGCATTACGTGCGCATCTATGATAGTAAATTAGATGTAACAAGTGAAATAACAAAAATTATAAGCAAATACCAATATCTAGTATTAAGATATACAAAAAATAACGGCAGAGGGAAAATAAACTTTCTGAGAATAGAAAAGTTCTATGTATCCTTGATCGACAAATAGAAAAATATTTTAGTTTCAAAACACAAATGTCAAGTTCAAGCTTCAATTTCTTTGGCACATACGTTTGCACTAATAAATATGCGATAACAATTCTTAGGTTGAGAATTTTATGTGTTGCATACACTTACTCAAATATTGTATGTATATACAACTATCATAAACTGCTTACAAGTATGAATAACATGTAGTACATCACTTGTAAACGAAAGAAATCGGGCCCGAAATAGGTCATATTGCGTATTTCATATTGCTTACCTACGCATCGATATTCATAATTATATAGTTTATACATAGAATAGTTCATGTGTGCAAACGTATGTTTAAAAAAAAGAAAAAGAAAAAAAGAATTGTCCATAATCAACTCTTAACGTACCAAATACGTATATGGTACTTACACGGATCAAGGAATTACTCATCTAAACCTTGAATTAAAATACGTTTTATATAATGTGTAAGACAGGGGACATGTTGCATAGAGAAATAAATGGGCTTGTTCGCACTTTGCCTTGTTTTTAAATGTCATTTAATTTATTATTAACACCACTATACTTATTCTCAAATAATTAAAATAGCAAAACACAAATAAAAAGCGATTAAAATAAAAAAAGTGTGCCCGCCGCGGCAATTAAACCCGTGACTTCTCGTATTAAATCGTTTTTATTTATCCCAACCAAAACGACTTACAAACTAGTATACTGCGTAATAGAACCAGTATTATTTTTTTTAAGTCTTCAATATTGTATGCGCCATAGCAAACATGCTTCATTGCACAAGATCAGGCTGGTTTGACAATTACGTTTACTGCAGAGACACAAATTAATACACAGATGATTGGATACGTCAATCATTGCTTTTTTCTAATAGCCTTACTGAGATGATTCAACCGGGAAAACTCAAAACGTCATTAGGAGATAAATGGAATGATCAGCATTATATTCCAAACTATCTGCATCTGTAAAACGTTTTTACCATAAGCTTCAAAACTGTGGCGTAATATAACCATCATCTTAACGAACGAGATGTCACAGACTAATTTGTTTGACAATTTAATCTTCAATCCGTTGTTTATTATGCACTGACTGGCAGCACAAACAGCTTTGATACCAAATTAAACCGATGCATGTACGAGTATTAACAGTTCTGTTCTATCGTGCGATCTCAAGTAAGATTTGAAGAACCGCCAACAACGGTTATGATATGGCGGTTATTTGTGACAATTGGATTTTGCGATCCTACACTTCATATTTCACACGGATAATAACACATTTATTCGATTTTTTTTTTCATTTTCGTCTGCATATGTATATAAAGTCGGTAGCAATATAAACTAGAGCTTGCGCGGCAGAGGCCGACGCTTATCCCCATGCCGCACATGGATGGTCGAGATAGACCGTGTTGACATAAGAGATGTTCAGTATTAAAGTGACGTCACGTCAATGGCTGAATAAACGAAGAAGTTATGTTAAAACAAAATTTTGGGCCTCACCCCAACCCCCATTGTCCTCTATCTCCTCCTACACTATTAGCACTAGAACCTTGAAACTTACACACATGGTAGCTATGAGCATATGTGCGACGGTGTACTATTTTGAATTTAAATCTGACCACTGGGTCAAACGTTATTATCATGTGCGTCGCATGTTGTTAGTAAAATGAGTTTTTTTTTATCCATTTTACCCATGTATTTACCCATAACTTTTGACCCAGGGGTCAGATAAAAATTCCGTCACTGTCACCGTCGCACATATATTCATAGACTCCATGTGTGTAAGTTTCAAGGTTCTAGCCTAATAGTGTAGGAGGAAATATGGTCCGATCAAAAACAAAAAAGCGGAGATCAATACAATATCCCCACGCTTTTAAAATCGTGGGGAAAAAAAGCGCGGGGATAATAAAGATACACGTGGTTCTTTTAATTATATGAAATATAACTATTTTCAAAAACCTTCTAAGTAACCAGAATTCTTGTTTAAGATACATTATAGTGATCTTAAATTTCTACCAAATAATGTGGGATTCTGAAATCTGCAGTAGTAAACACGATGGGATTTAGCTGATATATTATCTACTTCAAAAAATCATATTTTTATATAGATTCCTCATCAATATGTTGACGCATGTGCTTCCAATTTAACTTGTGCCGTTACCAACTAAGGTCTTATATTATATCCAACAAATTGTCATTCATTGTCGAATATAGGACTTGAAGTATAAAAGTATGAAACAAAGTATTTGTCTACCTTTCCTTAATTGTTTTGTAGCAACAATATAGGTTATTTATATAATTTTTATAATATGTTATTACATGATCATGATATATACCCAGAAAAAAAGGTCTTGGGTTAAATTTCTCAAGCTTTAATGAGACACATACGGATTTAGTGAAGTATGGTTTTTTCAAGGAGTGGGAGATATTCATTTATTTTTATCCATAGCAAAACAACAATAATCTGATATGTTTGTGAAAACCTGGTCAATTGAAATGCAAAACACGACCAGAGGTAGAAGTTATAACCTTTAAATCGCCTTAAGTTCCAACCATATTTAAATGTAGTAAATGTATCCAAATTTAAAATTGCGTAAACTCGTTTTAGAGTATCTGCCCACAAACTTGAAGTGGAAGCTGGGACATGGCACGAGCCTGAAAAAATACCGTTCCAAAACAGAAAATGCAAACACTGTAACGTTCTTGAGGACGAATTTCATTTTTTTCCTTGAATGCCTTTATCCTTAATTATTAACGTAAGCGGTATATAAATAAATAGTATTGGAAGAACACAAACATGATCAGTTTATTGACCGTTACAGACTAACAATGAAAACCGTGTACGAAATCCATCCATTTTTTTTCAAAGCTTTTGTATTGAGAACTGACTTATACTATTGTTATTGAATACTAATACATTGTGTTATGAAATTTACGTTTCTGTGTCAGATCACGGGAAACTACGATCCGAATTTGATGAAACATTGTCTGAAGTATCCCCTCTAGTGGGTTTTCAGGGATAGATTGCTCATCAATACAAAAATCGTTTTCACTCAATTAACCCAAATATTGATATGCACATCGTCTGGGAGCATCCATCACAGTGTCACTGATATTCTTGTTTATAATATATATTACAGGTCAAATTTACAAGGAATTCAGCAAGCTTTTGGCCGTCACGGATTAAAGTCTGCTATGGAGCGATACAACCAAATTGGTAAAACGAGCGGAGAGAACATCCTTACTGATGTCAGCTGATCAATTATGCGGCTGCTGTTATAACTATGTTTTTAAAGAAGACACTCAATCAGCAGATCGAACGCAACTACATGTACAATCGATTGCATATGAAATTAAAAAATAATTATCAGAAGAATGTACTTAAATAAAAAGCCTGAACATGTCGTTTAACAGTTGTTTATGTGTGTTTAAACGAACTTAACAATATAATTCAGTATTAAAATTGTATTTTAAAATACTCAGTTATGCACGGAAATATAACTGAATAAAAGCTCTAGGAAAACTATTATACATTTTTGTTATTTTTGTAAATTGTAAACCGGTCGGCAAATAAATTATTATTTACCATGATATTTTTTTTTTAATCACTTTTCATATTTTATTATTAAATAAAGACAATCTATTGGTTTGTTTGGTTAAACAACATGACATCAATTAGAATGTGCAGTTAAGCGTTGTTGGGAGACCGCCGTAGATCATAGGTTCGAGGCCCAGACTGACCCCATTTGTTCGTCCCCCCCAACATGTTTTTTTTTATAATTGAAAATCCCTACTTATGATCTAATGTCTAACGGCTAACATGCCCTTGAGTATATCAACATAGAGGGCAATTGCCGGAAATGTGTTTGCAAGGCATTTGCAACTAAATATTTGCTAAATAACTCACTCTTATTACATACGTCAAACAAACTATGACAAGTACATATCTCAATACGTAATACTTAAGGCTTGATGGATCTATTTATCTACTCTGCCAATGTCCCGTTGGCAATATGTGATGCATTACTATTTCATGGGTTGTTCAGTTAAAATCGCATTAACATTAATCTGCCCGTATGTAACCACCTTTTCAAATAGACATATATACTAAAACCAGTTTACTGGTCCATTAAACAACGGCTTGATTAAATTCAAAAGACGAATTGCGAAACAATGTCTACATATAGGCGAAAACTAATGATTTTATACGTTAATAATTACTTGTCTTCTTTACGTGTACGTAGGCAAGATAGGTTTACCAATCCAAGTGACATGTATTTGTCACTCATAAATATTTGGTCCTTATTTCTTACCACTTCATGCAGTTATTTAATTACTATTGATTACACCTGTGGTCGGTACATTTTGTGTTGTTTGAAGCTACTGATTTATTGCTTTGTTGTGTCATATATTTCTCAAATGAGAACATATTGAAATTGAATACAGATATATCACGAGCTTTATCTGGCGTTAGACCTACACCTGTAGATTAAGCAAACTTATTTTGACGTTTGCTTGAAATTGGAAATATATTGCTGTAATGTATCTTATTCAGTGAGTAATTAAATTGAGTTTAAATCAATTGATTATAATTTTCTTGTTTTACTTGTGAAATTGAATTACTATGCTATGAGGTTAAAGTTTATTTATACGTTTCTGTTAGTCTGCAGTTAAAAAGACGTACCTTCAATGCAGATTATACTTATTGTCTGCTTAGTGATGGATTGTTAATTCAAACAATCCAGTGAATCGAATTCCATAGTATGCCAGACATATAATCGTGCCTATTTTCGTACAAGATAAAACATCAAGAACTCTTATGTAGATGTATTTGTCAAGTATGAAGTACTCTCACCCTTAAAGGAATGTGTCTTGTCCTCTCTTTAACTTGAAGGAATATCAAATAATTTCGCACAAAGTTTTATATATGAGACAGCATATCGCGCGAAAGTACCACGTCGCTTCTTTCAAGGTCAAGCGCATACTGTAATGTCAAAGGTCAAAACACAGCAAAATAATAGATGTCAAAATATGTCCTATATGCACAACACTATTACCATGCATAGAAGGATGTTAACTTATTTGGCACACCTATGAACGTAACGGTGTGTGGCGCGCAACAACGTCATGCATACCTCCAATATCAAGGCCAAACCTTCAGGTCAAAGGTTGACATATTTAATCGTCGAAATTAGGCTTGTTCGCTATCTAACTAACACAAAATGTGAGTTTGACATATGTTAATCAATATTTAAACTGTCGTCAATTATCCAAGAGTAAAAGTTGAAAATGCACAAAATATTTTCTGCAGTGACAAATTGCAGATTCAAACTTGTTTTGTTTAGCTGGTCACGAATTATTAGCTATACTGGTAACCAAGCATGTAATGTTAGAACAATTAAATGCTTTCACGAGGTTTACAAATGTTTTATCTTCACTAGATTCGAATATTCGTTGATGTGTAGTTGACTACCTTAATTTCAATATTAAAGCTTATGGAAAAACAGACACAAATTCTAATGTGATCAGTCTGTGTCAATTGCGTTTTTATTTCAAATACTGTTCTAATGCAGCAACTCCGCTAATACAACGATTCTTTATGATGCAATCGTCATGTAAAAACTCAAAAGCGACGTTTTATTTTTATTGTGTTTCTCTGATAATAACAGGTCACTGGCAGACGCAGGATTTCTCGCCACTACCTCCGTGCTGGACACAAGCGTGGGACTGACCGGTAGGACATGTCAGGTGGGCGCAGTCACTGGTCGTCTGGCACGGCGCCGCTGAAGTAGGATGGGAGAGCATTTAAACATCATCGTTGTATTTAGAGGACACACACATAAACGTGTTTGTCATGTTAAACAGCAGAGCTGTAACAATGTAGAATGTTTATTAACATTAGTATTTAATTATTTGTTCTAGAAAATGAACATTTACCATGCATACATCTGTTTGGATAAAACGTGTCCTACTAATAGCAAGTTATAATGTGTGTATGATGTACCGAATGTGACATTTCAGTATAGTAATTGTAGTTTAAGTATCGTACTAGACACTTAAATTTTCTTCATACGAATTATTAATTAAAATTTGGCTCACAGGAGAAAAAGACAAATGTATTTGAATAAACATTCATTTTATCATTGGAACGTTTGGGCGGTATTATTATTTCTTCGACTTCTAACTGACCCCGGACGGTGAGATACTTGACCTGATAAACATTTCCTACCCTGTATCACACAATGAGGGATCAGTTAGGAGCCGTGTTACGAAGTTATCGTACCGAGAACCATTACATATTATGTACGTTGTAAGATAAAAGCGGTATACCAATACTTATTGCACCTTCTAATGCCAGTAACATCTAATCGCTCTATAGGCTGAGCCTGCTGAACAATTATACCAAAACTTAAAATACAATCCAAACCTCGTTTATGGCGCACACACTGGCACTGCTTCTCTCCGAAGCCAACACCACCACCGCTCACGAGGATGCAGTTGTTCACCTCCCCATGTCCGCAGTCGCTGGCCGGGCAGTCGGCATTAGAGGTACAGAAGGCCGACACGTAAGCTGGAAAATAGCCGTGTAGACATGAAATGCCGAGTGTTTCAGTAATGTTATTCCGATGTTGTCGCTTTTTACTAAGACATTATATTAACGATACAGACTAATTTATTTGATCGACGCTACCAGAAAGCAATTGTCGAAAAAGCAACATAGCTTGTTTCGGGTATGTTTTAACTTTTACATTATAGTGTAGATTACAATAAAAATAAGTGAACCACGATTCCATAAAGAAATTGCTGAACACACATATTAGTAAAGATCACCAATATTAATCCGATACGCATCTGTATGCATGAAAATGTTAAACAACTATTAAGAAGAATAAAGTTAGTTTCCGTACTTGAAGCTTTGTGCATCGACTGATCGTATTTCACTAAATATACTGTTATGGTCTCTTAAATCCGTGCACAACGTGCATGAACAAAATTGAATGCAAAAAGGCAAAGCAATTAAAAACGTTAGGTAATTTAAGTTAACATGAAGCAGGTCAATGTTATCGAGCTGTAAAAACCTACCAACGAAAGCCACAAGAGCGAACAAGTGAAGAGCACGAATCATTGTCAAACTGTGATGTCAATGTTAACATGTTATCCGAGGTTATACCTTATAAAGGCCGTGATTTCTGCACAAGCGTGTTCTGATTGACGTCTTTGTGTCAGATTGCATAGATTAAACATGACCGTCACAATTATTATACTTGGTGGCTCCACAGAAGTGGCACGATATTTGAGTTCGTTGGGAAAACCTTAACAGAACGTGTATAACGTCCAAACTGACATAGCAGTCACCTAACTTAATCGGTCAGAATGCGAAGTTTGGTTGTGCTTTTTGTATAGTTTAATCTTTTCAACAATTTATATGCCGTGACTTAACATTCCACATTTTAGGCATTCGATGCTATAAGCGTTCCTAAGTGTACATGTTGCAATACCAAAATATTCGGCGCAAAGCTCTACGATAGTTCAGTAATACCCCGCCACACCGGGTTGGCGACTGGGACTAAACATGTCAGCTAATAGGGAAACACACACGGTCGTTATAAGAACGCCAAACCCTTTTTCGGAAAAAAAAACATCATTAAATGCCGGCGGGATCTAAATCTTTTTTTCTCCAGGTGTACGCCGCATTTCCAACACGTCTCAATCATGTTGACTAAGTGTATACTACGATAACTCGGCGTTAACTCTGCGACCTTCGGTGATGTCATAGCGTCCGCACTACGTTGTTGGTGTGTCTCATACGAATCAAGTGCGACATTGGCGTGTAAACTACGACTACACTACAACTATGCATTATGATCTAAGCACAGTCTCTGGACGTCTATGAACCAATTTCTTCGTTTCTAATGACTGGTTTGGTCGTAATTAGATCGCCAGTCTGGTAAGACGGGGTTATAAGGAGTAAACTTGTTCCCAGGTCTAATAATTGTTTTAACTGTATTTTCAAACATGTGTATTACGACGATTTTGTGTTTGCTTGACATAAAATAAAAACATTTTACCTTTCCTATGGATTGAAAGTACACACATTTTTACCGTTGTTTATACTGTTCACTCTATTGGACTCACATTTCTTATAAATATCAATCGATAATAACTTCCTTTCCTAAGGTATGAAAGAATTTGTTAATAAAAATTACTAAACTTAAACACGGTTGGTAATAACGCTTTAAATGTCGGTTGGTATAAAGCTACGACATCATTACCAATTTATATTTCAAATAATTTTAGTTAACATAATATAAACACTCCATGCATGGGTGGACAGAGACAAAGCCTACCATTTTAACCTCGAACATGTATAATGCTTTATACACCCAATATACATCATAATTCAAATTCTGCACTAGCTTTTATTGATCAAGATGTAGAACAATAATTATGTGTAAATAACACGAAGCTAATATTACAACAAAGAAATATCACAGTTCACCGACAAGCATGTAAAACATTGTTTATAAACGTATACGTTTTTCGTTTTTTTTTTTTTTTATATTTATTTATGTGGTACAAAGACAGTCGGTTAACCGCTCGAATATTGAAACAGGTTAACCGGTTACGGATTTAATCAGGTTTGCCATCCCTTATATTCATATACTATAAACTACGACGGATCAAAGGTTACATACGGATTAATCTTCAGCTGTACACTGTGAACGGAATACAACAGAGCAAATCTTCAATAACCATGTCGAAGGAACAGAACAATGCAACAAAAAACACGTATCACAAATGCCACTTAGCTTTGTTTAACATCACCATTACATATATTCTAGAAGTATGACGATCAAATAAATTATGTCATAGTGCTAATAATTTTCAATACAAAAGTTATAAGTGTGTCAATTGTTCAAATGAAATGTTAATTTAGTATACACATTATTTATTCATCGAACATGCAAGTACTAAACAAAAGGGTCAGTTGTTAACTGCATTTGTATTTGAACACCCGCTCTGCAAACGATAAAAAAGCAGCAGCAGCTAATTGTGTTTTGTTTTAGTTTTCATTTTGGTTAATAAATTGACGTTTTCATTTTGGTACTTATTATTAAGAATTGTCCTTATTGGCACAGTCATCATAGCTGTAAAATGTGTAAGTGCCCATATACTCCAGAAAAAGTCCACTTCGAAAGAAATACTTATAAAAGTGCCTTCTGCATTATAACGGCGAGTTGGCATGAACAAGCTTAATAATTGCAACTCCCAGCGACACGAAGCGTCATATAGAAGCTGGAAGTTGGTATGTTGCAACTATAGTAACAGCAGTATTAGAAAACTAATGCTTGCATTTGTTATGTAATGATATATTACCTACATATAGTGTTATGCATTTCCATCTCGTTTGTCAATGAAGGTAAAGTACATAAGCGATACTCGCTTGCTTAATGGCTACCGCTTTTGAGACATGGTATCAAAAGCCGCACCTTTCAAAGTCATGCAGGTGTACACACTCGTTGATTAAACGTCCCAAATCATGAAGTTGATATGTCACACATTTTACCTATACTATAACGTTGAATAATACACACATATTTGTACAAGTATTGACATTGGTTTTAATATTTTAATATTGATTACCCGAGTTCAGTAACGTGAATCTATGAGAGTATGTAGTATAATAATAATGCATGTTTTATAGATGTACTGCAGAATATTAGAGTATCCTTAAGTAACAGTTATTTGAGTGTTTTTCTAATCGGTATATTTTTTCAAGTTTTCACGGAGTTTGTATCGTACAATAATTATTTTTGTCTCTATGTATTTACATCAGACCATGGCCTAGAAATATCATGTTTGTCATTTGCTTAATTTCACATTTTAGTTATTTCTTAATCTATCGTTGTTTCCGAGATAACTGCTGTTCATATCCGGTAAAATGGTATTATTGTCATTGCCTTGGTCTTTGTCCAACCAGGTATTTGCTTTCATCTGTGTTTATAAAGCTACTTGTATATATTATGTTTACTAAACTTATTTGAAATGGTTGTGGGAATTGATGTCGTAGCTTGACCGTAACCGAATAAAAAACACTTAATTACTGACAGTGTTAGGTTTAGTTATGCTCGGTGTCGAATGTTTTGCTACCAAACTGTCAATAGAAACGAAGACAATTGGTTCATAGACGTACCGAGACTATGCAGAGACCATACAGCTTTCCCACTAACAGCTATTAGGTCCTTGACATGTCGCTTTGATGGATGTGTTTAGTCGTAGTTTAAACGCTAGAGTCGTAGAGGTCACGCCAACAACGTGGAGGGGACGATATGACATCGCCGAAGATAAGATCGCAGCGTGAATGCCGAGGCATCGTAGTATACACTAAGTGTACACGATTAAGAGATGGTGGGAATGCCGCGTAAACGCGTAGAAAACGCAATAACCCGCCGAAGGTATTTTGATTTATTTGAGAAAAAAAGTATGGCGTTCTTCCGACAAATTTCGTGTTTTTCTCCAAAAACTGACATGTTTAGTCTTACTGATGACAATAGTCCGGTGTAACGGGCTATCATTGAACCATCGAAGATCTTTGATTTATAATATGATATTTGGTTTAAAAAAATTATGGATGTAGTTTAGTCGTAGTTTACACGCCAAGATCGCACCAGAGTCGAAGAGGTCAAGCCAACAACTTAATGAGGACGCCACGACATCATCGAAGATAAGATCGCAGTGTGCACGCCGAAGCATCGTAGTATAAACTAAGTGAACATGATTAAGACGCGGTGGGAATGCCGCGTACATTCGTAGAAAACAGATAGCAAGACCACGCGTATGAAATTTTGATTCATTTTAGAAAAAAATTGTGGCTTTGTTCCGACAATTTCTTTATGTTTTACAAACACTGACATGTTCAGTCGTACTGAGGACGTTAGTCAGATGTGACGGGCTATTACTGAACCATCGTTGACAATACGACTTATGGTTAAAAAATGTTTGAATTCATCTAGAAATCGCAATCATTACCACCACGAGCAGCACCACAAATACCACCACCACCACCACCACCACCACCACAATTACCACCACTACTTCCACCACCACCACCACCACCAAAACTACCGCAAACACCACCATCACCACCACAACTTATTACTTCTACTAAACATACTAAAAGATACAACAACAACTACTACTACTACTACTACTACTACTACTACTACTACTACTACTACTACTACTACTACTACTACTACTACTACTACTACTACTACTACTACTACTACTACTACTACTATAACTTTGCTGTTAATAATGTTCTAAATATCAATCGTGATCATAAAGGTGAAGAAGTCAGACGTCGTGATTTCTATCGTGGATAACACCTGATAAAGTGAATGTAAAAATATGTCCCAAATTTATGACTAAAACACACAAGATGAAAAACCTGCTGCTTCCTACAGCCTTATCTATGAACAAATCACGACACATCTTTGGAGTCACGCACAGTAAAATCAAACAGAGCACGATCTTAACGACAACGAGGTATATTAATGGGTTCGCACATTAACTCTAGGTACTAATGATCAAAGCTTGACAATGATTCGTGCTCTTCACTTGTTTGGCCTGCTTGCTTTCGTCGGTAAGAATATTTATATATTTGGAACATGTTCATTGTATTTTATTTAATAACATCATACTTGTTATGTATAATATCTCTAAAACAATGTCAAGCAAAAACTATTTCACTATACTTCCATTGACAATATAATTGAATGCACACGTATTTATCTCAATTTTAAAAGAAATCCACTAGGTCAATTTATACAAAATACTGAATCGGAGCATCGATATCGTTGGTCTTAAGTTGTTTATCCGTGCATATTAATTAATTTGATTATGCAGCACTTCAACACCGCTGAAATACAGATTACTAGGATATAAATGAACCGTGCTCTGGGAAAAAAGGGTTAAATGTATGTGCGTAAAGTATCGTCGCAGATAAGCCTGTGCCTGCACAGGCTTATCAGGGACGACACTTTACACGTTTATGAAAGTTTTCGTTTAAAGAAAGTCTCTTCTTATCAAAATTCCAATTAAGGCTGAAAAAGTCGTCCCTGATAAGCCTGTGCGGACTGCACAGGCTAATATTGGACGACACTTTACGCACATGCATAAAAATCCGTGAGGCTCAAATTGATCATTGGTCCACTCTATATTTTCAATTATTATCTGATCAATTCTTCTCTAGCCTACGTGTCGGCCTTCTGTACCTCTGATGCCGACTGTCCGAACAGCGACTGCGGACATGGGGAAGTGAACAACTGCGTCCTCGTGCACGGAAGTGGGGGCGGCAGTGGCGAGAAGCAGTGCAAGTGTGTGCACCTCGGGAAGAGAGGTATGGCAATTCATGTTTGCTGATTTTTGTCGTCTCTTACTTAAAGTTGTTTCACAATCACATACCGTAATTTGCAATGTTCGGCCTTTGTCCTTTTTAAGATGTTGGTTTCCGAAAGGTAACGGTTGCTTGCGGAATATGTAATATGATGTATCGATTGAAATGTTATGATGTTTTATTCAACCTATATTGTTTTACTGATCATTTTAGACTAATGGTTTTTTAATAATAATTGAACAACATGCACAGTAACAGAACGTAAGTCTGCAAAATGAGCTACATATTACGACCTGGTATTGTTTATAACCGTCATCACGCATGTAGCATTTTAGTCAATTTAAATTGCTTAAATTTTCACATTAGCTGCCGAAATCCGCATTGAATGTTTTCCGTAAAAGAACGTTAGTCTACCAAAGAAACATCAATCTACGACCTTTTCCTGTCAATTTCAATCAAAATGCAAATCGAAGATGAATGATTTGGTTTCTTCGGCGAGTGATGTTTTTAATATGCATGCGTTTCGCACCTAGTTATTAAAGCATAGATTTTAAATAAAATGTTATACTAGTAACATAGATATATATTAACACTGTTTCATAAGTTATATTGTTGCAGTTGCAAATATAAATATTGTCTGTCTCTCATTTAGAACATTTTTTCTCGCACAATTTTTTCGATATTTATCACAGCTGCTCATTGTATCCAATATGCATTTCGTACATTAAGATATGATCAAAAGGTTTTACATAAAACGTTTCTTAAATCGATATACTATGTGTGTTTTTACAATATACTAGTATACGGTTCCGCAGAAAATAATAATGTTCATTAAACACATTCAGATCATTCATTATTAAAATTTAGGCATCAGAAAAGTTTCAAACGTGGATATTGACAATGCTCATTTTGATTAATTAAGTCAATAAGTGTCATACGCCCAACGACGGCAGGCTCTGCAGCAACACTTCCTGTTCTCAATGTCAGACCACGTCTGTCTCACGCACGGTAATGACGAGAAATACTGCGCATGCTTACAATGTGTTGTGGTTATGTAAACAGTATTACCCTATTTCAGCCGATGAGTGCCAGACGAACGATGACTGTGCACGCACCTCATGTTCTCACGGTACACACCACGCCTGCCTCCAACACGGTAGCGGCGAAAAGTACTGCGGCTGCGCATAAACTGTTGTTGCAATGGAAACGATATAATTTTTATAAACAAAAATGTATTCACAACATTTATGTATGTTCGTTCAATTAGGATTGATAATATTTATTTGAGTTATAATCAGAGTGCGAAATTTCATTAGTTGAAGTATACACTACGTTTGTTTTGGGGAAAATGCCGAATATTTTATTTTATTTTTGTCTCACATCGAAGTAAACATGTCAACAATTTATCGTAATGAGCTAAATATTTATGGTTCAATTTACAATTTCTTTCGAAAAATCGGAATCAATAATAACATGTTTTATGTATTTCTATACAGTTTCGCTTGACTGTTTCCCATAAGACGTATAAAAGATATATTTATATAACGCTTGTGTTTTTGAATGCTAAATGTGGTGATTTATGACTAAGATATTGGTTGAACAATATGAATAGCAACCTGTCCGCCGAAGACAATATTTCAAATAGACATTTTATACAAAATGAAAAAAAAAGAATATATTACGAAAGATTCTTGTTATTCTTATAATACGTATGAATGTTTTCATTTGGCATCGCTAAAACTTTGCAAATGTTAACACCAAATACTTGCATGACCATGCTATTAAAACACATTAAGTATAGCATGATGATACCGTTAGGATGGACAGGTACAATGTATTCATATTAAATCACAATTATGAAGTAGTGTTTTCGTGTTCAATGTGTTTGATATAAAGGCTATAAACAGAGAACTGACAATAATACAAATATTAATTAAAAATGAGTATGTTTAGTAATCATCCGAAGAAAAACAATATGCATGTCAAATAAGCAATCCGTGGTTTAAGGTTACAATATACTAAATAATCGAGTCATGAAGGGCTGTACTCTCTAAAAAAACATAATATTTTCCTCGAAGGCATGTTTTACATTTTAGGCTATTGTTCTGGTTTAATCGTCTGGAGATATCGCTAGGGTAAGCATAGGTGTTCACTACTGAATCCCTGAAATAGGATAAAGTGAGAGATTAAAGTAAAAATTGGCACTGAAAAAGGTTACAATCCACTAAAAACGGCAGAAAAACAGAAGGTGCAAAAACAGTCGATTTTGATTTGAGTCGAATTCTTTTTTGGTTTGTACATGGCAAATCTTTTTTATTTGCTTAAATCGATTCAGCTAAGAATGCCCGTTAAGAAAAGTTAAGGTTATGGGGGTCTCTATGTGCAAAATGTTGTATTTATGTTTGGTAAAAGTTGTCGCTTTTACATATAAGGAAACTATTTAGTATATTGTGACCTAAAAAGGTTTGTAGATGATGAACAAACATATGATGATTATTATGAATAGCAACACTGGGACTTCAAATGAGATCCGTTTTACATACAGGTGTTGTTGAGAAATTATAAATACTTCCAGGATCGAATATGCTGTAAATATAAAGAAGTGAAACTCCAGAAGCTCCAGCAGTATTGCATTTCTATTTAACACACATTCGTGGTCCTTTTTTATGGCAAGTGACCAATAGCCAAAACAGTACAGTACGGCACAAAAAAAAACAAGAAGTAAAGCAACATCTGGACAGTTTAAATTTTATTTATTGTGTATATGCTTGCTTGATATAACTCAATCGTATAAATACGGTTTTATTGTGTAAAACTGTCGTTTATTTTCAAAACAGTCCGTTTATAAAATATTACGTGAAAAAGCTGTTCATTTAATCAGATTTATTTCACCCTTTATGATCTAATGTCACGAATTTCCTTATGGTAAATTATGTATGTATACGTGGTAAAATTATGGTCTCTGGATCAATACGAACAAGTGTTTTTATTTTGATATGTGTGAATTTGTATGAAATATTTCATTAATAATAAATAATATGTATACAGCAACAACAACAACAAAAACAACATTTATTTCAGCAATAAAGCTTATACAAGCTCTTAGCCTACACATATGAACATGATTTGTTTATATATACAAGTAATGGCAGATGTAGTTCAAATGTTAAATTGAATACATGGTGTTAGTGCAAACAATATTTATTTAACATATGTTTGAATGGTTAACAAGAATTATATATTCGTTGAAAAAATACATTCAACATTGACAACAATGTGGTGTTAAGAAGTACAATATTCATTCACTGAAAATCATTTATCATTCAATATCTTAAATAATTAATAGCTTTGCCATTATGGTAAACCTTCACGGTTTACATTGAATAATTGTTGAAAACGTGTTATTAAAGAAAAATAAATAAAAATAAAACAACAAGTGGGGAAGAAACAAACTAGCATTGCTTATGATGCTCTTCAAATGTATAAGGAGGGAGAAATTGAATTTGGGTTAAGATATGTTGTGCGTGAAATACAAGATGTAAAAATGTTAAAGGGATGTTACGTTCTAAAGACTTATTACGTATCTTGTAGGCGTCGTAATTTTGCAGCTTCGTATATAAACCTTGCTAGGCTTATAAGTATAGTTTTATTTTCACTGGATTGAGACTAGTAAAATGCAATTATAATAGGCAGCTTCTTGTGCTTATCGGATAAAAATGGATAATAGTATGTGATTAAAGGCCGATCAATCATTAATGTTGAACGATTCCATTCCTTTGTTACATGCCTAAATGAATAGTTCAATGAGTTCTCTATTAAAGAAATGTTGTATTTAAAGTACAAATTTGAGTACTCAAACAACTTTTTGCGATAATAAATAATCGAATGAATGTAACGCATATTAATAATTTCGATTCAAATTAAGTGTTAACGTTTAAATTGCTGTTTACTCCCACATCTTAAGATTTGGGACACAGTCCGTAAAAATGACAACATCATAGAAATTGTGCCACGAATTCAACGAGAGTTTTGGAGTTGTGTTAACAGACGACCAAAATGGAAAGGATCATAATCTATATAGTACAGAAATATCCAGTTTAAACGAGCTCGTAAATGTTATCGCGAAACAATGCTTCTGATACTCGTACTATATGATATCAAAATACTTGATGTGTGAAGGTACGGGCATTGTTATGTGTTTAATAGTTTGGATAATAAACCAAACCAAAGACGATCTACTCAGACTTGGTAGCCAGTCCATCAATCTTAGTGACATATAAAACAACTACATAGGAAAGTGCCGTGTAACAATTACTTAAGTTTTCAGAGTTCTTTAAAACATTTAACTAAACAGATAAATGGTTAAGCAAAAATAAAGTATATATGCTTTGAATACTGCAGATCACAATCAACTTGAAAATCTAATCTACCAACTTCGCGTGAAACTCATAAAGAAATAAACGACACATGATTGTTGCCTCCATATGCCGTCGGGAACAGTTCGAAAATCAATTTGTATTCTAAGAAGTGAAGATCCTGATAAAACAGACAGAAATTTGAACAAAATGAATGAATAGGTATGACCTACAAAATCAATTAAGAATATTTATATAATCAGCGCTATAGATAACAAGCGTATTTGCGTTATTTCGCAATTAAAATAATCAAAAACGTAATTAAATTCAAAAAAAAAGCGTACAAAAACGCAAATTCAAATTCAATAACGTAATTCCCGTAAAAAACCTTGCGTCACGAAACGCAATTCTTACGAACACCGGGCGTATTTTAAGACTGGTTATTTTCCCTACGAAAATGTACCGAATAGTTTATATGCCGTCCTGTGAAGAAAAGAAGGCAGTCTTTCCAGCGGTTATCAATCTTTGGGGTATTATTGTAATTATTCGTAGACCCGTCCGATTTCTACTTTCATTTTCTGAAATAATCAAAATGGCCACTCGTGGACGTAAAAAGAGAGTCGTTACACAAACGGAGGAGTAAAACAGTCGAAGTTATTCAAACGCTATGTGGACTAAATTTCATAGCAAATTAAGCGTGTGACCAAAATATTTATGACGTGCATGCATTTGCAAAGCGTCTGTACTTTCAGTTTCTATAACGGTGCGTAATGAAAATGTCTAAGCGAGGTCGAAAGACGTCCGCGAATGTTGCGCTAAATATATGTCGATCGCAAACTTTTTCAAACCAAGTAGGCACGCGCGAATATGTGTTGAATCATTCGTGTTATCAATTTATTAGAAACAGTGTATGTAGCAGTTGAAAGTAGCGAGTTGACATCCAAAAACATGACAGAAAGTCCGTGATTGAAAAAACCTGTCAAAAGTGGAAAAAGTCATATCCCTGGTTAGAAATTGTTGACGTTGATGGGACAGAAAAAAAGTTGAAATGTGCATACTGCACCCAGTCTGTGCAACAGAAGTAAAGCAGCAATGATTTTGAGGTATAAATGTTAATAACTTATTTCACCCTATTTAAAAACTGAAATTTAAGGACCAGACTTTGATCAGAAATTCAGTAATTGTTTGCTGTTATGTACAGGTACCTTTTTGAATTCCATTTGAATAAATAATATAGTAACCTTAGTAGGTTTTTATTATATTATATATGTCATTCCCTAAATTACCCAATTGAGTAAAAAAAACGGGGGTGAAAACCCAATTAAGCTCAAAAGTAGGGGGTGAAAATTTTTGCTAAAACTCTATTGAATTTACAAAAACCCTATTGTTGTCAAAAACAGGGGGTGATTACCCAATATACCCCAAAAGTTATCTA
>VMBQ01002865.1:0-58491 GCA_007657795.1 Dreissena rostriformis | reverse complement strand
TATATATATCGTTAAAATACATAAACCTTTTGACATAATGGTGTTCGTTCGTCCCTCTGTGTTTTGTTTCAAGATCGTAGACGTTAAGAATAGTTGTGAAGGTAAAAAACTTCAAGAAATCTGTGATTTACTAACGTGACCTTCTACAAATTGGATGTTAACTATTATTGTCTCTTATCATACACAGTATAAGTGTACAACAAAATATGACCGCTTTATTTGCCTGTAGCCGTTTATCTACTATAACCATTTAATTGCCGAAACCTTTGGTTTTGTCCTGCTTTTTGTAAGCGCCTTTTTTGCGCATATTATGGGACCTGACTTTCAAATGGCAATTATATATCATACTTTTGTATACGTGTTTGAATATTATCATTCTTTGTTAAGTATTATATGAAAACATTATTTAAAATGTTATATAAAATAATATACCAATATAAAAGACAAGTTACTAGGCATAGGATATTTTCAAAACAATAAACAAAACGGCTGAAGGAAGAACAATGTAAACTTTGAACATAAAACGTTTTTTTATGATAAAACCATGTGTGAAAAAAATCTCTTAGTTTCACTTTTTAGTTCGAGCTTTACTAACATGGGCATACTCGTTTACCAGGAAAGAATGTGCCATAATCCGGCTTAAGTTGAGAATTTTAGACGTTGCATAAATGTATGCAACATATCCTATTTCGTGTAAAGCTAACATAAAATGTTTAAAAGTATGAACACCATAAGTACATCAAAGCTCCATCTCTACGCAACGAAGGCTTTCGAATTGTTTTGTTCTAAACAGTTCTAAGACCTTATTCGAATCTGGTTTAGTGTGTGCTTGACTTTTGTTGGTTATTTTTACTAAGAACCATTGACACGTGGTTATGATTGTTTCTGTATTCAACTAATAATAACAAATACGCAAATATTATGGTTCAGCCTAGGATAAGGATTACATTTTATTTTTTTAGGTGTGTGAACCTTATGCACTTTGTATTCGCTCCATAAAGCCGATCCACTTGGCTTTTCATAAATTGGACCCATTGGGGTGACACTCTTCTTCTTAGAAGCAGTGTCAGCTTAGCAAAAAAACAAGTATGTTTAACCGCTAAGGCGGAAATGACCTTTTCGTTTCAGTAAAGACCATACAGCTTAATGCTACCACTTGGTCCAATTAACTGTTTAACAAAACCAATCAGTCTATGGCGTAGAGTGTGTAGGATAAATTGAAATTAACAGAAATAGAAAACAACTCCTCTTATAAAAAAATCGGATACGAGGCTAATTTTGTTTTTAATAGCTTTTACATTATTTTGTTGCGACACATCCGTCGATTATCTGCTGAATTCGGTGTAACCTTTAATTTTTGTGTGACTTTAATGAAAGCCAAAAGTTTGCCATATTTATAATAAGGCTCTTAATACTTTAACATTTTTTGTTGCGGCAAATTACGACTTAAATCTGACCAATTTAATGTGGCCCTAGATTTATTTATATGTATCTTTTACGGAAGTAAACATATTGCCAAATTGGAAGTAAGGCGCTAAATATTTATGATGGAATTTACCATTGCTTTCGATAAATATGAATCAATCAAAAATGTTTTATGTTTCTTGATATAATTTCTTTTTATTGTTTTTTTTTGTAATACGTATAAAGAAAAATGCCACAGACTCGTTTAAAACAACACTGGTGCTAAGACTGATTAGGTCGTAAATTGGATGTTAGCGCCGTTCGTACCGCCTGTAATCAATGTGTGTGCCTTCTTAATGAGGTGATTAATGACTCGGGGAATGTTATCTACTGGGAATGGCCCTATGTTAAATATTAGAATCGGACATTGCATACAAATGGAAAATGACAACAAAAGAATGTATCACGAAAGAGTCTTTCTGAAATTTTTGCAATTCGAAGGTATTTTTGTGTTTTATTTGATATCGCTAATACAAAACATAAGTTTACATTGAATACTTGCCTGATCACTAAACGATGTTTAAGTATAGCAAGTTGATAACGTGTGGATGGAAAGATACAATGTATTCATATACAATCACAGTTATAGAGTATCATGTTCGTGTGAAATGTGTTTTACAAGTCATATCCGGAACTTATTATAATAATAATTAATACTCATTTAGAAACGTATACAAGAAAAATAAGATTTATATATAAGCTCGGTAGATGCGGTATTTTCAACAAACGTGTTAAAAATTAAACATTTTGAATTGAATTGAAATAACGTTCCAACATCGTATCAATAAATATTAAAAACTAACAGTATCGAATGTAAAGTATAGAATAATGACTACGTCTTCAGTATTTGACTTGTCTCTATTTTGTATGCGAGTGCGAAGTCTTGATACCTTCTTGTTATAACCCATTTACATTAAATGCTAAAAATTCGTTCATGTACAACAGGAGTTTACTTACACTTAACTTCGCTTATTACACTGTCACTAACGTTCCAAACATTATGATTAAATCTGATGTATACCACCCTTAATGGTCTAATGTAACGCAATTGCTTATGGACCTTAATAGAGCAATTAACGACAGTTTCTAGTGGTTTCAATGAACAATTACAAAATTGAGGCGTTAGTCGTTTTATATTCCACATTGGGCGATGGTCTCATCATATAAGTATGGATTAAAGGTCATAGTCTCGCATTTGTGTCCGCAAGTTATTTTCTACATTTTCTATTAGAAATATGATGGCGATCCTAATTCTATTGATAGAAAGGATTTAACTAGCGTATCAATCGAGCCCCAGGATACACTTTGTACATGGTTGTTCAGAAACACTGAGCTAAGAAAGATACAGGGTTGACGTTCATTCTCGATGGACTAAAAGTAACACGTGAACTTATCGCACTGCAACGTCCCAGAGCTGTCGCAGTTATGTTGTTATGTCTTGCATGATAGATGACCACCAGTTCTCAGAATATACAATTCAATATAATACCGTTTTTAATGTGGCTAACAAAACGCAGAACAAAGCTACATAATTTGAGCCACATGCTGGTTCGTTCTTAAAAAATAATAGGAATGCTTTCTTATCTTGAAATCACACTGTGCAGAAACACAAAGCATGGGAGCTTATAAAGCAGAGATTCTGTTGATTTGTGCTTGACAAATACGTATTTAATGGTAGCCCTTGGCGTTTGGAGTTTCCTCAATTTATATTAATTCTCATCAGGCAATATAGATTGGCAGTTTGTAATCAGAGCTATTTATATTTTTATTGATAATATTATCACATTTTCTGGTCACCGAAAGCTTGTGTCTCTGCGTTAAGTATTTTTTTTAGTAAGTGTTTTTTAACTAGGACCATACTATACCAAACAATTACATTGAAATATAATACACGTGTCGTTCAGAAAACTAGCTTTAACTTGAAGATTTCAAACGTACATGATTGTAAGCTACCAATATAGAGATTGCACGTCAAATCGTTCTATTGAAATATTGCGGAAAGTTATTACTTGATATAAGCTCCAGTGACCTCGACCTTTAAATACCCCAAATCGATAGTCGTTTTCCTTTCCTACCAAGAAGACAGTTTACCAAAAAATACGGTAATGGGTCAAAGCTTTCTCTAAAAATACGATGCGAAACGAATTGTGTACTACAAGCCCCTATGACGTTGACATTTTACAGGTTGAGCTCATAATCGATAGGCTTCTCCCTTACTTAATCCAAACTATCATACCAATTTTCTTGATAACGCGTGATAGTGTTCTCAAGGTGTCGTTCAAGAAAACCATGAACGATATTAACAGATAAAGGGTATTTGTCGGGTTTGCATTTCTAACGCTCTGAACTCTGTTTGAAAAATTTAAAAAAAATCCTCTTAATAAACGGGTTAGGAATTCTATCAAACACAATGCCAATGGTATATTTAATATATGATTTACAATGAATTTGCTGATATAACTCATTCTAGTTCAATCTGATATTAACTTGACATTAATGAATTTTTAATGACCTTCAATTGCTCTATGGGCGCATTGTAATTGAATGAAATATTATATAAAAATACATCAGACACATAAATCCCATGGCCGAATGCGATCATTAGTAATGGAATTTGAATTTTCGGTCGTAGTTTATAGTAAGGCGACATTCAAAATCCATTTAATCTCGCTCTTGTGTCTGAAAACAAATCGTGAATTTATTTTCTAGGGAAGAGTTATATCACCCTAAAACAACTTCATAATGTAAATCGTATGTCCGGCGATGAACAAATGTCATCATTATAAAAGCTATCACACTCGCAATGAAATTTCCTCTTGTGTTAATAGCTATAAACATATACAGCATTATTGATCCCTTCATTAATGAACAGACCATTCTGGAACCTTTCCTCTTAATGTTTCGTACACAGGTATTAACTTTGGAACTTACAAATTGCGTTTTAAAACTATTCTATATATATCCACAGGCGACATGATATAAAAATGGTTTATTTGTAACATTCTTAAGAAACAAACCTTTCTAATATCATTACTAATTAAATAATGAAGGCGCATACCTATCTATGAGATGGTGTGGTGTTGCTTCTATCGCACTGGTTGCATTTTATCTCCATCATATGAGCCGCATCATGCGAAAATGGGTATTATGCCATATACGGCAAGCGTAGCTCAATACCAGCCAGCGCAATCACGCAGTCTGGTTAGGAGCTACCTCGTCTGCTCTAAAGTCACGAAACTATCACTGAAAGTTCCAAAATTATAGTAATTAATCTTTGTAATTTTAAGGTTAGACAATTTGCAAAAAGGTGGATTGTATTTTGTGCCAAATACCAGTATATATGTCTTTATCTAGAAATAACGCATCGTGTGTAACGCCTATTTTATATATATCCACATATAAATTATATTTCTTTCGTAATAAGACGGTTTCGTGAATCTGTTTATCATGCTGGTCAAAATATTTACCACGCGCTCGGTATGTTTCTTAAGGTTTTTGAAGTCTCATTCGACATTTTGATTTCTGTTCTTTCTTATTGCCGTGCTATTCTCCATCTAAAATATAAATGTATCGAACAATTGAGGTTTTCAAGACATTGCAAGTTGCCAAACATAAATTTCTTTTATTTTTTGTTGAAACCATTTGTTTAATGTTTATATCATTAATTTACAAACTTCGTTCTTATGAAGATCAATCGAGACTTATTTGGTATATATTTATATATAAATGCATTATTTATTCCTGTATGATGGTAAATGAGATGCAACAAGTGGAATAAAGCAAATATAAGCACACACATGTTTTATCTCCACTCAAAAACCAAAAATATACCAATCTCTATATTCAGGTCATTTACAAATTAGAAACAATATTTTAGTTTCACAACACAAATTTCAAGTTCCAGCTTCACTTGCTTTTTGCACACCTGTTTGCACAAATGAATATGCCATTACAATGATTCGGTTGAGAATTTTAGGTGTTGCATAAACGTATGAAACATATTGCATTTATAAAAAATTATCCCAAACTGCTTACAATTATTAATAACATGTAATACATCATTTGTAAACGAATGCAATCGGGCTCGAACTAGGTCATATTGCTTTATTCATATTGCTACAAACGCATCGATATTCAGAATTATATATTTGCTATATAGAACAGTTAAATCGTGCAAACGCATTTTAAATATGTCAAAATAATGGAAAGTACATAATCGACTCATATCTTACCAAACAAAATGTTTATATTGAACCTACACGGATCAAGGAATTACTCACCTAAACCTTTGAATTAAAAATACGTTTTGTATAATCTGAAAGACATGGAACATGTTGCGTTGAGAAACAAATGGACTTGTTCGCACTTTGGTTTGTTTTTAATAATATATAATTTATTAACAGCTACCGGGTATTCGCAATAGTCTCACATTAGAAATATCAAAATAAACATAAAAATTGATAAAAATAAAAGAAATGGCCGCCGCGGGAATTGAACACGGGACTCCTCGTATTAAATCGTTTAATAAACTTTTGCACCACAACAACTTACACACTAGTATACTGCGTAATAGAACCATTTATTTTACCAAATTATCGTACTTTTACGCATATACCTGGAGACTGTTCGGTATGACGAAAATGTACGAAATTAGGCGGTATTACAGGAATTTCAGGTTTAAAACCTATATCTGATGCTCGAAACCCTAGAAATACAGCGCCCATGTCTCTATTAATAAAAAATGTTTGGAGACATGCTTCAATGAACCAAATCAGGCTATTTCAACAATAACTTTTACTGCAGAGACGAACATTAATGCACAGATGATTGGATATGTCAATCATTGCTTTTTTTATAATATCCTGGGACAGATTCAATCGGGAAAACGCCAATCACAATTAACAGATAACGGAATGATCAGCATTATATTCCAAACTATCTGCGTCTGCAAAAAGTTTTTATCATAAGCTTAATATAATCATCCTCTTAACGAACGGGATTTAACAGAATAAAATGTGTACAAATCTGATCTTCAATCCCTTGTTAATCATGCATTTACTGGCAGAAAAATCTGCTTTGATTACAAGTTCAAACCAGATATGTATTACTAGTACTTTTTTATCTATCGTGCGACCTCCAATAAAATTTTAAAAACCGCCAAAACCGGTCATAAAATGGTAGCTGTTTGTGACCAGTGTATGTGGCGCGCTAACACTTCATATTTCCCACAGATAATAACACGTTTATTCTATCTTTGTTTTCCATTTCTGTCTGCATATGAAAAACAAGTCAGTATCAATTTAAATTTAGATACACATGCTTTTTTTCAATTAAATGTAATATATTTACAAAATCTTCTCTGTAATCTGGCTTTCCTTTTTAGATACATTACAGTGATCGCGAATTTCTACCATATAATGTGGAGTTCTTACACTTAAACAGAAAAGCTGGTCATAATTTTAAACGCCAAATATGAGATACAAAAATGGCGACTACATACTTATTAAGGCAACTTGTGCACAACTATGATTGGAACGATCGCTGCGATAATACTATTGATACATATATCTAACATTTCACACGCCAACTTATTTCATTCAGACACTGCAATCACATCCAAAATATTAAAAAAGAACAGCTGATCATCAATGGCTACATTATACTATTCGAAAGGAAATCGGACGCCGCAAACGAGCATATAAGAAAGGCAATGCTACTAATTTATACCTACACATTTATCGCCAACAACGTAATATTGTTAATGATCTGGTCCGATCAGCGAACACAGTTCACTTTGATCATCTTGCTAAACTAATACGAGAACATCAACACTCATCAAACGACTTTTGGCAAATTAAAAACAAATCACGAATAACACCTCACATAACGAGTTGCCTAGTACTCTAATTCACAATAGTACTACATATTAGTTAATCATTGATAAAGTAAATATCGCAAATTCCTTCTTCAAATTTCTAACTCCTATAACTATACCCAATACGCATATGCACATAATAAATTCCTTAGATTCAGACTGCAGTTTCTTTGAGGATTTCATCATTTTCCGTCAAGATGTCTTAGAATCTATTAAAGTTATGAAGACTGGAAAGACATCAGGACCGGACCATTTTAATAGTTAAGTCTAGCAACAAATTGCATCTGAAATTAAAGGTCCACTTTAAAATCTTTTCAATTTTTCGATCAGTACGGGAAGGGTTCCACGCGACGTGAAAGAAGCAATTGTTGTGCACTACACAAAAGATCTTATCCTCATGGTGTTGTAAACTTTAGACCAATCTCCCTTTTAAGCGTTCTAAGTAAATATCTCGAAATAATTCTTCACATATATTTATTAAATCATTTGAGAGCTACCATTTTATAACCCTATTTCAATCAGGTTTCATACAAAAAGAGTCCACTGTCAACCAATTAATCTTGGTACATGTATATCACTCCTTTTGTAAAGCCATTGACGAAGGTAAAGTTAAAGACAAGTTTAAACACATTTTGGGGCTATATTTTCCATACTGAAAACACTCTAAGGATATTATTGTGCAAAATGTGCAGCTAAGATTCCTTTCTTTACGATCACCTACACATTACATAAGGTTCTGGGAACTTCGTATGGCAGTTTCTTTCATGAATGTCATAGCTGGCGAAGCCTGAGCATTACCGTTTCAAGCGCTATGCAAAACAGACATTACTCACTTAAATACATTTCATACAGAAATAATGTGTTTCAGTAAATAAACTTATTACCGTACACCATGACTACTTCACACTAAAATCAATGTTTTGTTTATATCATTTATGGTGATTCAATCGTGTAAATTTGTTTAATAAATAACAGCGATATTGTTTCGTTATTCTAGTAACCATTAACGTGTAAACAAATCGATCGTCGGCTACAGTAAATGGAGTCAATTTGTTTTCCATGTACTGTAAATAATTATTGGTATGAAACGTTAATACTTTTTGTGTCGCCTGACTATGGTCAGGGGACATATAGGTGTTACTTCGACGGCGGTGTCGGCGTCCGCGGCGGCGTCGGCGTCGCACTTTTCTAAAATGGCTCATTTCTTCTGATATTGATTTCATGTTTGGTATGCATGTGTATCTGGACAACACCTTTCCATGCGCATACATTTTTTTATCCCTGTGACCTTGACCTTGAACTTGAGGTCAGCGTTCAGGATTCAAAATCTGCGACCGCGATTCGAATAAGGCTCATAACTACTGTGTCCCTTCAGATATTGCTTTCATATTTGGTATGCATGTGTATCTGGACAATACCTTTCCATGCTCATAAAAGTATTGACCCCTGTGACCTTGACCTTGATCTTAGGGTCGGCGTTTAGATTTCGAAATCTGCGAACGCTATCTAAAAAGGTTCATAACTACTCTGTCTTGAGCTTTACTTTAAACATTAAATTTTTTTGATAGATTTTTTTTATGCCCCGGCATCTACGGTGCGGGAGGCATATAGCGTGTGTCCTGTCCGTCCGTACGAAAATCTTGGTTAACCCATTTTGACCGTTTCGTCTTACATCAATACCGCTTGCTACAGAGCTTTGATACTTGCATGCATATTGTCCCCCATCACCCTGCACACACCAGCATCACCCAAACTCATTTTGACCTTGTCCTTATTTTGGACTTAGACTTATTGAAATGGGCCAGTTTCTTGGTTAACCCATTTACCATCAGGCGACACATCCAACTCGCGGAGTTCTAGTAGCAATCTTTTAGCAATCAAAATGTGAGCATGAAAATACCGGTATATCAAATTAATATTAATATATATTTCTAAGAGGCCAATAGGATAAAATATAACATATACATCGCCAATTAGCTATGTCTTTAATAGTTACGTAATTAATCCACGTTAATGTTCCTGTGTGAATCAAAACTACATCGCTATTGAAGGGATTCAAATGCAATGTAAAATCATGAATGCAAATTGACATATTGGGTCATGACGCAGTTTCGTCTTCGACCTTTAATAGTTACAGCTTATAAATTGGAGGCTACTGACTAAAAACAAAGATCGATTGCACAATCATCTATAACAATAGGTAACACGTTTCCCAAGTTAAAATGGACTTATATGAAATGTATTTATATCTTTATAAAATGCATATATTCAATACATTCCAATTAATGAATCGCATGACTTTAACACATTTCGAATGACATGCTCTGTTGTACTGATCCGTATTACTTGCACTACCATACTAGTTGACTAGATCAATAACGTCATACACGAAATATATCCAGTTTAGAGACAATCGAGTTTGTGCTAAGCTTTTTTCAAAATTATTGTTGCTAGATATTAATTAGAGATAGGAGAGTAGTAGACTGAAGTTTGCATCTATTTAAAATAGTAAGCGGTAAATTATGTATTTCAAACTGGATTTGAAAGTGATTCTTTATTTAAGGCAAAATAACCACTAAGCCAAATGTGCTATCTGATGCAACAAACAAACCTATGTAACAAAGATGTTTAAGTCTAATTTATGATAATTAATTAAGGTGTGTTATAATTGCTGGCTTTGTAAACACAATTGTTCTCTACGTAATGGCCACAGTAGTTAGCTATTGATAAAATTACCAAACGTCACAATGGCTGAACAAAATCTCATTAAAACTTATAATTATATTTATATAAGCCACAACGTTTATACTAAGAGGTTGGGTTCTTTTATATAACAATACTGTTTATATAGCATTATTTTCACAGATGTACTTTATATCATGTACTTATTGCTGTTCCCTTTCGTTCTGAAAAACTTTTAGCTGTGCGTGTGTACTCAATAAAACTCAAAGCATTCAAGACGAATTAATATATGTGTACAAACGTGCATTTGATATTTATATAGAAGCGGTATAAAAAAAAAACATTCTCAAAAGTAACACATGAATACAATACACTACATAACAAACACTGAATGCGGTATTTAAGAATACTACAAATAAAAAAAGCAATTTTACTTTTGTTTAAAATTCAATCATTTAGAAATGTTAATTTCCAACCTTTATTTTCAAAATCATGATACGCGCTTTTCAAAAGATATTTTTGTTATTCATGAACGAATTATTTGTTTTAAAAATATAGCTAAGCTTTTTTTAGGAATCCGTAGTGAAGTAATTAGAAACGTTATTTGCAAGTATAGTTTAGTATATATTTTCTGCATTGAATTCAGAATTGCCGAATCGTTGGGGCTTGTATTGCTATTGCTTTACGTATATCATTGGCTTTGTGTTTCTATTAGTTTTTAGCAATTTAAAAATCAAAATAAAAGTTAAAAACTGTATTCGTTTGCCTTTTACATCAGTTCTCTGTTAGCAATATAAAACACTCTGACAATTGTGTAGAAAAATAGTTTCTGTATTGATTAATCACTTCGCATGACTTGTGTAAAAACATCAACGTTGCAGACCTGTTTGGTCAATGAAATGACTGAAAGAGTAGCTAGACATTTTTTCTATTACATATCCTAGACAATTGATCTTACATATCCCGAACGCTTATCCGGCCATCGATACAATTCTGAGATACACACAGTATCAAGACTCATCATGTGAACATATAATTGATCCTCGCTCTGGGAAAAAGGGGCTTAATGCATGTGCGGAAAGTGTATCTGCTAATCTGGATCGACAGTATCCGCTGTCGTGGTATTTTTTTGTTTAAAGGAAGTTTATTTGTTAACCGAACTCCAGTCAAGACGGAAAGTCTCGTCCCACATTAGCCTGTGCAGACTTTGCAGGCTAATGTGGGACGACACTATACGCACATGCATTAAGTCATGTTTTCCCAGAGCGCAGCTAAATAAATGTTTACCTCCAAAGTGCATGTTGGCTAAATATACACTTTTAATCGTAAGTCTTTTGAAGTAATTGCATAAAAAAAGTAAGTTTCTAGAAAAGGTACACAAACATAGTAGACGCTTTCATTTAACCGATCGAGTGAGGTAATTGTCATTTCGAATGCCAAATAGATCAAATTATTTCTCTTTTTTGGCCAGTTTATGCATCGGGAGATCAAGAGTTGAATGGTAAACATATTTTGTTTAAAGAGCCAACCAACAATTTGTGATGTGTTTGTGATTATTCAATGAACGGAAAGTAATTCATTAACAATTACCGAGGAGTTTCCGCTTCTCTTAGAAAACCGTGGGAATGAATTGTTAACATCACATCTTTCCGGTTGAACTATTGTATACATATACAATGTAGCACTTCACATTTGTTTGTAATTAGTTGTTCGCAAGAACAACTAATGTCAAGAGCAAGTTTTGCAAGTCGGTCTGCTCTTAACTACGGCAAAAACGATAACCACTGCATCTGCCTGTGCATACTGATTAGCCTGTTTATAGCACTCGTACACTGCAGACAATGAGTGTGTGTATGTAATCAATAGTGTTTTACTACGGAATCCGGATAGTGCCATCTATAATCTCGCACTTCTTTCATCAAGGGCGACACACGATACACGATACTTTGCGCGACAGTCGCGGCGACGCACGATATTTTGCGCGACAGTCGCGGCGACGCACGATATATTTAACACGAAATATCACCCTTGTGCGACAGTCGCCCTTTAATATGCGATATATCGCCGTTTGAACACGACCGTCGCACTTTGAACACGACCGTCGCCCTTTATGAACGCGACCGTCGCCCTTTTATATGCGATATCTCGCCCTTTGAACACGACCGTCGCCCTTTATGCACGCGACCGTCGCCCTATTATATACGATATCTCGCATATTAAAGGGCGACGGTCGCGTTCTAAAAGGGCGATGGTCGTGTTCAAAGGGCGACTGTCAGATCTTACATCATGTATAACTAACATGTTTAGTGATTGCCTGTTAGCCTTGGGCCAGTAGATTTAAGCCCAGGACTTCAATTTCAAAAGTTGGTTACAGTTGGGCTAAAAAGCAGGGCAACTAGCTTTTTCAAAGCTTGAAACAAATCAACCCAATTAAACATAGAATACAAATTCCGGCTGACAACAAGACATGATGCATTAAAAGTCTGTCATGTCGGCAAAATTGTTGCTCAATAATTTAAAGAAAATAAATAAAGTATTAGATTCACATAACACAACATGTACATGATTCTAGGCGTATTATTCTTTAGCATGGCAACCGAAATTCTAAAGATGGTTGCCAGTGCAGCAACCAATTGCGAAAAAAGAGACATATTGTTGTTATTTGTCTAAGTTATTTCTATAACATAAATTTGAGGATAAACAGTGCACCCACATCTCGACCTGTGCTTTAAGACACATTCTTTATAAATTTGAATGGGTTGTGTTCATTTCAAACTTGCGATATAAAACGCTGTAAGATTATCGCGTGGGCATGGCCAATTAATAGCGATTAAAAGGATAGCCAAACCACACGCTGTAACAGATTAAACCACATACTCAAAATCACCGAAAATACTAAATTATAAGGTTACCGTATTGGAACGTTAAATGTTATAACACAATTGGGTCTTAAACCGGTAGATTGTCAGCCAAACCTAAAACTAAGCCTAAAATGTAGGCACAAAACATACAGGTGTGAATAAACATTAACCTAACTAAGAATCGGAATTCAAAAACTATAAAAACAAAACCAAGAATAATAATTGGTTTTTATAGTATAATAAGGTATTTAATTACTAAATGTGTCGTGTTCTGAGAAAACTGGGCATAATGCTTGTGCGTAAATTGTCATCCCAGATTAGCCTGTGCAGTCCGCACAGTCTAATCCGGGACGACAATTTCCGCTTTTATGGAATTTTTCGTTTCAATGATGTCTCTTCTTATCGAAAATCCAGTTAAGGCGGAAAGTGTCGTCCCGGATTAGTCTGTGCGGACTGCACAGCCTAATCTGGGATGACACTTTACGCACAAGCATGTTGCCCAGTTTTCTCAGAACACGACACAAATGGTTAAGATACCTAAGAGCGACCAATACATTTTTGAGGCACGACGAAATGAAATTAATACAGTTATGTCATTTGTGTATCTCGAACTAGACTAAACCAGTGTGTGGATTTGCGCTGGTGTCATTTGACTATCAGTTACGATCGATGTCCGGCAGTTTTATACGTGAATATATATACATGACTTTTCGAACATCGGTAGCAAAAATGCACGATGTTTATCATAATAATTTAGAATTTAGTACGACTATTCATAGATTTCAATAGAATTTATGAGGACCAGTATAATACTAATGATTGTTTAAAACAAACTACAGATTATACATAAAAAGCACTACTTGTAATTCGATCATGTTTACATGTCCACGATCTGAATATTTTTTTCAGGCTGTGACGTGCCTATGGTCTTGTCAGGTCGTCAGGGGATTAAAACGGGAAGAAACGATCTTATTTAAATTCAAAAAAGTTGATGAATAAAACATCTCGATAAAGGTTCAGAAGAAGAAGCACCAGAAAATCTACGAAATGGTAGTTTTATATAATTGTATATAAGTTGCACTTGTACAATCGAAAACTAATATATGTCCTGATTCGTTTACACGATGCATATACACAATTCCCTCAATAAATTTGAGTGAAGATGTCGGTATCGATGTAGGTTGGTCGTTATCAATGTCAATAACGTACACACAATATTTGATTTATGATAACAAATGATTGGTTAGTTTTTATTTCGCATTCATTGTTCATATTCGCATTCATTGTTCATATTTGCTAATGATTGAGCAAATAAAATGTTTATATTATAATAGTGTATATTTGCTTTCAATGAAGCATTTCAGGGTTTTAAAAAGTAGGATAATACATCTATAACACTAGCTATGAACCCAGAAACGTATTCAATCTGTTAAAACGGATTGCTATTGTCTGTATTAAATGATGAACATACGAATGTTTGTTATAGATAATTTTAAATACAAATGTATTGACATTCCAGTTGGCCAGCCGAAGAGTCTTGTTATTTACAGCATACGCTGCCTTATTTATAGCAAGTGAACGATTGACATACCATTTGCAGGGGAGTACACGAGGTGACTTCTTTATAGCAAGTGACCGATTGTCATACAAATTGCAGGGGAGTACACGAGGTGATTTTTAAGGAAAAGGCTAGCCTTTAAATATTTATCAGTGGTTTGTGATATATAACTCTCCAGCCCTGATAAACAAATACATGTGGGGCTTAAGTACTAGCGCCGTTCGTATACGCTTTACTACAAATGATAAATATCAAAATAGACACCACTTATTATTTAATAATGTATAGTTTAAAGCGTGTTTACTTCATGATCGTATATTTAAGCAATATATGACTACCCCCACAATCAAAGCTTATGGTCGTCACAAACATCAGCTGAATGTAGATAACGTCAGTTGAAATTACTCACTTAACGTCTGCAATAAGGTAATAGCATTTTATGTATCATATTTAGATATAACGATGTCGGGTTATTACCAGTTTTTAGTTTTTAACACAGACGCTTTCAAGTTTTATTACCGTTCATGGTTACGAGCTGCTTACGTCATGAAGTTTCAATGTATTGACCAATAAAACATTACTTTATTGCCCAAATCAGTTGTAAAACCCCTTATATGGCGAAGTGTAAACAGCGATTTATAAATTATTCAGATTAAATGTTCTGAATTGTCGGAAATGCATTCCAGATCGATTAGCACATGTAAACATAGTGTTTAAATGTTAAGTTTGGTGAAAACATTATAATGGTTAATGCATTATTTATATATATATTGTGTTTCATTTTGAGTTCATATTAAATGTAGCACTTTCATAATGGAATGCCAGGGGAAGCCTATTAGCACCTACTAACGACGACCACCGCCAAAGAACCGCCCTTTAACTTCATATGTGAAAAAAATCTTCATACGACTAAGTTCCACTGTTTGAGTTAACAATAGTGTACAATGTATTTCAGAAGCTGGATATTCTGATTAATTCATGGGAATTTAATAATCATGCTTCAATCTAAACAAATGCTGGCTCTTTCAGGCAGAGTATCTGAAAAGTTGGAAAGTTGTCAGACATTTTGTTAATTTAGACTGACACGCATGATTGTTAACTTTAAGTGTTTAAATTTATTGTTAGACATTGTTTTTGAAATTGTTCGCAACTTTATAAACTGCAATAGCTTGCGCGGTCTATGTTAGTTTATCATACTTCTTAATGTACCTGAGTGTATAGATCATTTCCGCCAACAGGTTTGATTGCGTGCTTTGCCTCACTCTTCGCAAATACAATAATTGTAAAGGTTTCTTTGATCAAAACATAAATAGCCGCGTTGAATAATTGAACAGACACAGTATCATCTTAATGAAACCACTGGATAATTGATGAATAGCTTCATTTTAAAGAAACCTTCAATGAATAAATTCTGGAGTAACATACATTAGACGATACTGAGATCCAAGCTACCCATTAAAAAGGTCGTCATGTAATAAAAGTTGATTGACAATATTATAAGCTTTTCCGAAAGATGACACAAACCAATGTGCATTTTAAGAGTATGGCGCGATGGCGTAATCTGAACTACAGAAGTTGGCAAAACAATGATATGACAAAAGAACTTAAAAATAAGTACACATTCGTTGACGTTACCAGTGTGATGGCACTCTTAAATAGCATGGTGCAGGAGATGTGTGGATCTTAATTCGAATGATTCTTACGACAATTGTTAATCCCTTGACTCTTACTACGAAACCTTTTAATAGTCGTATTCGAAATGTCTTCTACACTAACATTAGAGACAGCGATCACTTATATCGTGTACTTAACGTATTGCTGCACAAATAATATACAACGGAATACCAATAGCTTTTTTGTAAAAGTTGGATTATCATTTTCATGCGACATGTCAAACCATGCAAGTTTCGTGAGTCGATTACAACACATATTTAAATTGAAGTATTAGGTAATGTGTTTTGTTAAGATTGAGGTGCATGTACATATTTTTAAAGATTTTCGCTTGTCCGGGTGTCAGCTATCTGGTTTGGTTTCATAAAAAACATTAACAACAAAACTTGTAACAGTTTGAATAGGAAACTAATGTCTGTATGATTATCATCGCTGTATTGGACTGCAAACGTCTTCACGGGATCAATATTGGACCTTGCACAATTGAGGCGCGTTCTGTGAAAACTGGACAAAATGCATGTGCGTAAAGTGTGGTCCCGGATTAGCCTGTGCAGTCCGCACAGGCTAATCCGGGACGACACTTTCCGCCTAAACTGGATTTTCGATAAGAAGAGACATCATTTAAACGAACAATTCCATAAAAGCGGAAATTGTCGTCCATGATTAGCCTGTGCGGACAGCACAGCCTAATCTGGGATGACAATTTACGCACAAGCATTATGCCCAGTTTTCTCAGAACACGACACAAATCACAAACAATGGATCAATATCGTGGGCAGGAAATAAATGCAGCCTGTTTATCCTCAACCATCTAGTTAACCTGAATAGAGTGATTGGTCTCTAACATAAGATAGTGCATACGCTACCGGGACCTAATATGAAATCATCTTATTAACATATATGACCAAAGGATTTAATGGCAAATGCACGTTTAAACGATGATCTGAAGTTATACCTGACTATGCAATGCCCGTCACTAAGACTGAGAACACTGGTTTCTTGAGAGGCCTCAGCAATATGTGCAGACTGAATAAAAACAAAATGATATTATTATCACAATTATGAATACCATCTTTTAAAAAACAACACATCAACCCCTTGATAATATGAATTAATTTTTGCTTGTTATTAAGTGTATTTTTTATTTATATAATAACATCTTTTCATGTTTATTAAACAACACTTATTATATGTATAGCGATTTTGTCGAAACCCTTTACAAGGAATGTATTGGCGTTTATTTTTGAAAACTCAGTTAAACACTAAGCGCTGAACATTTTGATATGGTATTATGAATGTTTTTTTTTATTATTTTAAAATATTAATATGATCTTACGTGTTTAAAGGAGAATATACAATCTTATTATATTTTTTAAACAAATAAAAGGTTGATGAATAAAAACAACTAGAATACAAATTCAGAAGAAGTAGTACCAGAAAATAAACGATTGACAAGTTATATTCCATTGCAAATGGTTTGCTGTACAGCAGAAAATTCCTTCAAGTAAATCAGACATGTACCATGTTGGGAAATCCCCATAAGACTGAGCAGATGTGTTCAAATGAAATATATACATCATATACATACATATATTATAATATATTGATCTTCAAAACATACGATGTAAAGTGTGGATATCAGCGTAAACTTGCTCGTTATAAATTTAATTGATGAAACTTCAATCGATGATATGGTATCATATAGAGATTGTTAATTAATTTTATATAACTTTCCTCGTTCATATTAATATGTTGGTTAACGATTGGGAGAATGTTAAGTTGAGACTGAAATCGTATATACTCGCTTTAATAGATGTAAATAGCATATTTATAAACATGTTGCTGATCATACAAAGAAACAGGATACTCCCATGGCAAATAAACCATATTTATGACAATGATGAAATCCTATCAGTAATCATATCGCAGTCGATCTGGTAAGGACTTGTCATATCGTGTCGTTTAAAAAAAGAAAAGAAAAAGAAACAATCTGAAAATGATTTGTTTGCGAGGAGTGATTATAAAGTTTCAATGGGGCAAACTATTTGACATATGTTAATGTTTCGTTGATGGATGGATTTCTTTTAGATGTATAAAATATATTTATGATGGCTTTTTATGGAGCTCAGGTGTTCAGTGACAGTAACCTGGTAGACGCCATGCATCAGATTAAAAATACAAAACCACCTTTAAAAGTCACTTTTTAAATATACAAATACTATAACACGACGTTCAGCTTATATGCATGTCGAATGTCGAATTTCAAGGTATCTTACACCTAGAGGGATAGCCCTTCTTTGCTGTTGAGAAAAACATGTGGACGGAAACAGATTGATACATTTCTTGTATTACCTTTTATAATTGACAAAGTCATGAAGCATTTTATAATTAGAAACATCTCCAAAAATCGTCTATGATATATTTGTTTGGTATGCAAAGGCCTTAGGGAAGACGCCAATATAAATATAAATCAATGGGAACTATGTTTAGACTACAAGGATTGAACAAGCTATCNAACTGTGCCATTCAGACTTGTGAATGTCCCGGCAAAAATTCAACGGAAAGTCAGTGATACATATATGTTCCATATTATTGGAAGAACTCGTTAAAACGCACTATAATTTTATAGATATCGATGGATGATTGCTCATAAACGAAACGATACGTTAAATATTTGTTGGGGTGATTAGAGTAATTTTACTATTGGACTTTAAATATTTACATTCATTTTCCAATCCATACGTTTTCATTGAAAATCGCGCTTTTGAAAGTATGTAAACAAGTCCTTTTCGTGGTTATGAATTAAAACTATGTAGTAGAAAATTTCGAACTTAAATTAAGTGTAAGAAACGTTTATAAATAAATCATAACACTTCAAAGCGACGTCATTCTAATTGATCAAAATGGTGAAAGGATAGTTTAAACAAACACAAATTAAAGACACATTAGCCAAAACGTGTACTAGTTGGAGAATTTAAATATAATTAATAAAGTACACATTTGTTTTATTGCGCCGTATAAGTAAGAAATGTTTTGAATGTCATAATTTTGCTACTTCCCCGTTTGAGCGCATGCAATTTAAGGACCATTCTATTCCAACTTTTCTTCATTTTTTTTTCTCAACTTTTCAGCTCCTCTACTATAAAATACAACACGCTGACCAAGCACGGGACAACCACAAGGTTAAGATGGGTAAGACGTGTTGTAGTTGAGTTACCAGGGTAGTCTTAATAATAGATATGTTCGTATACAATATATTTAAATGACAATAACATTGATTTGTGAACATTTCGTTAACCGCATCGTTGAAACATTGGTATAATGTTACATTTATAGGCATTGGCCAGTGACATAACATTATGACCCTAAAAGCACAAGAGAACTTGTAAATTAGTAGAACTATGACATAGATACAACGACAGGTGATTATGTACGTATTATATACATATTGCACATACATCTAAACATGTATGGTTAAAAAATGAAGAATGTTTCTTAACTGCAAGTCAGAGTTTTGGCCGTGGTAATGAAATACATAATGACCCAGACAATATGCGTTTTCAATGTTTGTTAATCAGTAAATGTATCTAAAATAAATTGTGGTGGTACAAAAGAGTTATGAATGACACTGTATAAGAACGAAAATAGGTAAACTTTTTCTAAAATGCAGGTCAGAGTTACGGGCCTTCGTAAGTGATCTCACACAAACATACACAATACAAATACCTGACAATAACGAGGAAGAAAGGGTACCGTTAATTGCGATGCAAAATAAAACAAAACATTATGTTCCCGACACAGTATTAATGACATGTATTCATACAATCATTATATCGGCAGTGTTATAAGGTTTTATAAGTAATACTTCTAGCAAACATTCCATATAATATATAACTCACTTGACCAATTAACACGAACATTATAACCCATTTTGTCTGGTTAATTAAGCACCACTGAAAAATAAAACGTCAAAGTGTTTTTTTATGACCACACCTGTTTTTAACGTATTGAACATCACTTTACAACCAGCGGTAAACCAATTTAGTAGGATAAAGACAGAAGAACACAGAATCTTTAATTTTACATCGGTATGTTTTATCCAATAAGGTCGGTAGCAGGACCGGTTTGAAAATTGGTATGTATACCATATTTATACCATTGTGTGCCACGTGGGATTGTTTTGCATACACCTGCCAATTATATCATTTAACTTTTCTCTGCTTTTTTCCACGAGTAGTATCTTCTTGAGATGTGTTGGTTTGAATGCGTCTAGTGATTGGCATAATCTGTAACAACATTCTCCTCTGGACCCTTCTGAATAAATAAGAAAACAATTTGTTACACAGAATACTGTTACATGCAATCTAAAACTATTTTTTACACAATTATTGACATAAAGCCGCTTGACATAAGTGTTTAAACGTGATGATGCATTAATCAAATTTGTGGATATTTTTGGATAAGGATAATTCTTAAAACTTGCATCATGTTGAAACGAATCTCTGCGATTATTTTAAATTACCTGTATAATAGTCATGAAAGCTCATTGCACACTGATCACATATAACTTTTTGTGCACACACTTCATTTATTACGAAGGCGGTTAAAAAACACAAAAAGACACGCGAGCAGACAGTCTTAAAATTATTACCGGAACCAAAGAATGTCATGGCCATACTCTCGCACTTTTTGGTATCTGCTGCAGTGAAGCACTTTAAATAAGCTTCCCCCAAAATCTCTCCGGCATGATTTCTGTTGAGTGTATGTGTAGGTACCACTACGTTTCCGATCCACCTTCTGACACACAAACCTGATTTAATAACGCGGCATTCTCCATGCTGTATTTCACCATCGATACATATCGACAATCTGCACTCCTGAATATAGTTTTCGCCAAGCATATCACATATATGTTTAGAGGTACCAAAATGTTTCGACATTTTTGCTGTTGATGAAACAGCAATAAATTCAGCGACCGCATTTCTGATATCTCCATGCACAAATGAAAATTGTAGGTGTGTAACCGGACTCGCGAACATAAAGTTTAGCTCAGGAATTGGCACAAGTGAATGCAAAGCTTTAGCGACATTCTCAGTTGATCCGAAAATTCGAAGAGTCCTATCAGTCCGCGTTATGTTTATATCCAAAAAGTTGTTTATATGTTTGTCTAACGCACATTGTGCCTCTGTATCTGTTTTGAACGTAACTGTTTCCTGTTCTGCAGATGCCAACAATTTGTCAATCTCACACTTTAGATTAATAATATCTGTATAAGAGCCTTTCGCTTCTAAGCAACCCGATGCAAATTTAATGGACGAAACAGTTGAATGGAGCAAATTGTTGTTACGAAGATTACATATATAATGGTAATGCATCTCAGCCATCGGAATTTTCAATGAGTCTTCCCATTCATGCAGTATGTCTTGTTGAGCAAAATAGTCGCCTATACCGCTATTGATACAATCAGATACCTCGAAGATACTGGTCTACAACAAAAGTAACACACATATCATTTCTAGTTTCATGAGATATCTCGTGGAAATTTTTAACAAAACATAAATATTAAATGGGATGTAAACTGATTTAAAATAGATTGATGGGTTCAGTTTGCATACAATAAGTTGCTTTTTTTTATCCGCTAACTAGCTAGAAACGTTATCGATTATTTAAGGAACCTCTGCAGTGACGGCCTTTTATCAATGTATTGAGACATTTTTTTATTTCGCTGTTAATTTGCCACTTACGTTATTAAAACAATGTAAACCATCAAATAATATTCTAATTATTGTAAAGGACTCCTTTAAAACAAGATAGGTATAATACAATAATTATTTAACCGGTTTCAATTGTTTTGTTTTTAAAAAACCATGAGAGTATGGTAGTTGATTTATGCCATGTCATTTTTGCGCATTGGTGCGTTTAAAGGGTATCAACAAGAAGTAGTCTTGTACTTGGTTTGGCGCGTCCAAACGTGTCGTATCTGTTTGTTTTGGCTTATTTGTGCGCAAAAAGGGCGCCAATATACCGAAATGCATAAACGAAAAGATCTTATGTGCGTTCATTTGTCGTTATGGTGTGTCAACATGTTGGAATTCCTCAAACACGTCAACAGGCCTAGACGACATAGTAGAAATCAGACACCACATGAAAGAGATCGTGACGTGTACAAACCGCAATATATAATAAGTGTTTTGTTTTAAATACAAATTCAAACCTGGTTATTCTGTGGAGGCGTTACTGGAGTCCATGATGTTGATTTCTCAATAGACACAGCATATGCTTCATCAAGGGGAACCATAGTAACGGTCGTTTTTCTCTGTTCAATGCTGTCATGTGTGATGACATTTTGCGCTGAAGAAAATTTCTGTATTATGCCTTCATTTGACATTTGACCTCTCAGTGAAATTTTGAGAAAAAGGTAAATACTCATGACATAACGGGATGACATGGTAAGCAGTTGTGGTAAAAACTTTCAGACGAGTATTATTAAGTTACATTGGGAACATCCTGTATCGTGCCCAAATCTGATATTTTACAATTAAGAGTGACATTGGCCTTTCAATTGAGCTAAGGGGATGGGTTTAACATAAGTGTTGCAAAAACACTCATCATATATACACACAATGAAGATTCGTAGGATTTAAATGCAAAGTGGTAAAGATTATTTAAATTGGCAGATAATTTCCAACACAGTTACCTTCTAGTTCTAACTGTGCTGTATCTGTCTGCAACTGTCTACCAATGCGGGCATCACATACGAACGGTTTGTAATAATTTGACTCTCTTTTGCACTCTGTATCGACTTCCTCTTGAAGGCCATTTGAAGTTTGCTGTTCTTTCAGAAGCCGAGTTGTTCTGTGCTGCGCTGTTTCGGACTGCGAGGAGTCACTTTCACTGTCGTCACATTTCCTCAATTTAGGTTTCCCTTTGACCGAAATCGATAGTTGAAAATATACACCATCAACCAGTAAAATCTCAGGGCCTTTGAATACTGCAGTATTAGCCTTAAGGTGTTTTTGTGGATACAGTTTATTTGTGCTTACGTCTCGCAGAAACCATCTCGTCCCGTGCATTTCAATGTTATACTTTCCATTGGATAGTTGTTCAATTTCTGCATGTTGCTCATTGTATGCATGTTTAGCATCGTCTTCAATATTTTGATATTCTTTTGGGGTTTTCATCTTGCTTCTTTGAATATAGGCTTCTTGTCCATTATTTATCCGACTATCGTAGTAACTATTTTCCAGCATGTTAGTAAAACTGGTACTATCTTTGGCTTGTCCGATCAGGCCGGCAATATCAGCAGTAGCAGGCTGTGAGGTCATGACTTTTATGTGTTCATCATTTTCAAAATTTCCTGTCTGCGATTGCTGTAACCTTCCTGTAATAACATCATGCATGTCTTCAGTGATGTTATTTACATTTGTTTCTGGGGTGTATGCAATATCGATTTTTGAAGGAATATAGCCATTTGAAAAAAGACATTGCATTGTCAGTACCGTCCCTTGAATAACCATATGTATGTGTTGGCTCTGCATCATGTATTTTTATAGTCCCATATATGAGTCCATGTAAAACTGGTGACCCCTGATGTGCGTCCAGTTTTGATCACAGAGTCATAAGTTGAACAAACTTGGTAGAGCATCTTTAGATGAGCCCACATGTCAAATATGAAAGCCATGCACTTTGGGGTTTCATTAAAGAAATGTTTTATTTTAGTTTTCTGAAATAAGTATATTTAAAACCAGTATTCAATATGGTGGCCAAGTTTTGAGGCTAAGGGCATAGTTTGAACAAACCAAATTTTAGAGCCTTTGGCTTTTGTGATTTCAGAGAAGAATATTTAAAAGGTGTTCCAAATATAAGTCTATGTACAACGTGTTCGCAAGGACTATGCCAGTTTTGATCCAAAAGGCATAATTTCAACCAATTTTTAAAATGACCACAACACGATTCTATTTGCAAAATATTAAACATGCGGTCCAATTATCCATGGACTAGAACAAGTTGAACCATATTAATAAAGAAACACTCGAGGAACATTCCAGTAAAGTTTCCTAAAGAAAGGGCAATAATTCAGCAGTTTCTCAGGTGGTTTGATTGATAATTACTATGTGTGTAATTCAGAGTTTATTTAAAGGTCGTCGCTGAGTCTTCACGACTAAATTATGTGCGGACCTACCCCTGTGACCTTGACGGGGAAACATTTAATTTTGAGCCAAAGTAAATCAAATTTACCCCAACTTCTCGAGTTTTTGCCAAAGATTAATTTTTAATACAAATACACCAGTGCACGGTGTATATAAATGTCAATATTAATTGAAAATCAATAATGGTTAATTAATTATAAATATGGTTGTAAGGTTACAGTGGTACATCTTTAGATAATATTCAATTTGCTGTTGATGAGAATATTAAAAACTTTACCAACAAAACAAACACTTATCTGGGCGAAACAAAATAATATTGGTCACACAGCTAGCGTAAGGTTTGATTTATGTTTTATAGGTTTGCCCGGCATTTACAATCCTAAACTAAAACCGGAATGGCAGAATCATAGTATTTAGAAAGACGTAATATTATGACACCTTCAGACATGTGAATAATTTAAGTTAAATATTTGTAGTTCCTACCATTATATGTACTTGCCTACTTTAACCTGTATTTTCTAAAAACAATGGGGTCATTTTATATTGGTTTACATGTACAATGTACCTTAAAAACATGTTTGAAATTGACACTGATTTAAACATATTATGTCACAACATAAGTTGTCTTCATAGATTATATGTACCATAATCATTATCAAAAACGGGCGTCAAACAAATATACTCATTTTGCCTATTTTAAACATAAACGTTTATATGAACAAGTGCTGTGTTTTGTCAAACACTATGCCCCCTTTTGAGCGATTTTGTCCCATATATTTGACCTTTGACCTTGAAAGATGACCTTGACCTTTCATCTTTCAAAATGTGCAGCTCCATGAGATACACATGCATGCCAAATATCCAGTTGCTATCTTCAATATTGTAAAAGTTATGACCAATGTTAAAGTTTTGGGACAGACAGACACATATAATGACAGACAGACAGGCCAAAAACAATATCCCCCCTCTTCTTCAAAGAAAAATAAGTATATGTTTTCGATGCAAATACAACTCGGAACTACAAAAAGAACAAAGGGGCATAATTATGACAAAATACCATTTGTAAATGACCACAAATAATTGATTTTGTAATTGAAGGTGTTTAATAAATTTAGAGCTATGGAGCTGCTGTACGCAAACGTTAACTTGAATTTACATAAAGACAGTTCTTTCCTCCGTCTTGATACTTCTCTTGAGTTTCAAATTTGAATTTAGGGTTCTTTGACAGCCTTGTGCAATCTTTTTAGTGCCTCTATGTGGCAAATATTGACGACAGGATTCATGAAATAAATCAAGTCTCACTGTGGCGAAGATTTGATTAAGAAGATCTATCACTGACATTCTGTAATGAGAGGGACTTGTTCACAATCGTTCGATTTGTTTATGTCATTTAAAGAATATTTTTATTACTTACATTATTATATGTGAAATTTTCTCAACTATAATAATAACAAGAAAAACATGTTGAATAATACATGTTGCCCCCTGAGAGATTCAAAAAGAAGGGCTCCCGTGGTAAACGCGAATGTTCTACCTATGTACTACGGCGGTATTTGATTTACTGTGCGGCTTTTTTTGATCTTGTTGTGATCTGGACCGAATATTCGTAGTTTGTAGGCACGTTATCAAGAAAAGTTAATAAGGACGGTCATTTACTTAAAAAGCCGCTGTTAAAAGATGTTCATTTCAGTTTACATACTTTAAGCAACCGTTCAAAATTTATTTAATATGATAATCGTATACTAAAGTCTTATGAATATAATACGGCCTTAAATGTCGACATCTCCTTTTTCACATGAAAACGAGGCATGTAGATTGGTAGCTAAGTTTTTATTTAGATTTTATCTGGTGACCTTACCCAGATTCAAACCTTGCCTAGATATTGTCAAGATAAACATTCGGACAGAATTTCATCAAGCCCCGGTGAGCTTGTTTTTTGACGAACTTGATCCAGATTTTAACTCGGTCTAGATATTGTCAAGATAAAGATTATGAATAGTTTTCATCAAGAATGTCATAAGTGTAAATTCTCGAGTAGTTACAAGCTTTAAAATAAATAAATAAAATGAAATCTAGTTTTTGGACGAACGTGACCTAGATTACATATCGACCTAAAAAGTGTATACATTCTTTCCGTGTTTTATCAAGATTTGACAAACAAATAAGGCCTTAAGATCGGTAACGAGCTAAATATTGACGACGCATACCACACATCGCACACCGCACGACGCACGTCAACGGTGGATTGACGATCAAAATATAGAACTAAGTTCACATGTTAGAGAAGAATTCTCACCTGAATATCCAGGTTTGCATTCAGTTGGAAATGGGTTTATTTCACATGAGTTCGCGTCTGTATCACTACAGTGTGCAGGATCAACGGACAAATTGCCATCTGTTTTTAGTACAAGACCAAGATGTTGCGCTTTTGCCCTATTTACCGTCTCTGGCGTTTTCTGCATTCCTATTTCTGATTTTGACCTTTTTATTAATTCCTTCGTCGACACTTTTATCAGATGATTCTGGATTATTATCAACATACACGTTCTTTTAAAATTTGTTGATCAAGGCTTTACCTCTAAGGTATCATTAACAACATGAAGATAACGCTAGCCTTTAGCCAATTAGAACAAAAAATATTAATGTATTGAAAATGTTATTCAATTCATCTGCATTTATTACTTTCACATTCGTGTTTTTTTTTTACATTATGTGGTTTGTTTCCCTATTCTACTTCAAGATACTATTGTACAAGATGTGCATTCCAGATATATTATGGTCCCGGTGTGTATCGAAAGCTTACTTTTCACTTTGTTTTCTGTTCAGTTTTGAAATTCAAATCACAACAGAAATAAAAAGATATTTTATTTTAAACCTTAAACAAGACAAAATAAGTAACACAAACATCTTTTTGTTTACGTGCGAATCTATTTTCTTGTAAATATGCATATCTTAGTAAAATTTACTTATAAAGAAACGATATTTCTTTAAAATTCATTTTGATACCGTATTTTACTTATATAACGAATTACAATGAAGATTTAAATTGAAGACCTATTTTGTAACCGTTGCACTGATTTGTCACAGTGATTTCCGACAGAATCATACGTTAGTGGTATTCATCAACACAAATATTAAATACAAACATTCCTACGCATCCAAGCGATCGACCATGAGACATGCGCAACTTTATTTTTCTTTGGACTTTGGTATGTAACCGATATATTATTCACGATACGATGTTAATCAAGTGACTCACGTGTCAATTATTTTATTCAATCTAACACAAAAATGTATGCCTCGTACACAAATTGAAAAACTTAATGCAATTTACAAGAAAAAGGCATTGCTCACGTGAAAAAACTTGATACAGGATTAACTGTTATTATGTATTTTGCATATGCCTATCATTTCGGATAAATATGGACAGGTTACGATGAAACACAACCCTGATTCAAATAAACTAATTATACAAATCTACAGCTATGTATAAAATCAATGATGCAGAATTGTTTGGTAAAATGTCGATTTTTAGTTGGCATTTAAGGACAAACAAGGTCAAACAAATATAACATAATACTCTGTGAAACATGTAATGAGGAATGCCAACTTTAAGTAAGTATTTTCCAAATGTTTGTAAAACACCTGTTGCATTTTACTTATTAAAAGATATGGTATATACTATCCGAAAATACCCTGTATACTTTATTATATTAAATTTAGTCAGGAACTTGGAAACTTCGTACGATATTCAATACATGTTCAAGTAAAACTTCAACTCTACCTGGAGGCATGACATTTTGTAATTTGTTGCGGGTATGTGCCTCTTCCTTAGGCCTCGAAACACCTCCTGCGCCCGTTGATCTAGCGACCCCTGTAAACAACAGCAAATGACCAATTTGAAATGAATCCCTATCTATGCAATTGTCACCAGAAACAATACCAGCCAATGGATAATCATATTGTACAAGTACTTGCAAGGATTTACTACATTTTCAAGTCGTTTGTTTACACAAAACGTGCAAGCATTGTTTGCAAAGCGACTGGTTAGTGTTTATACAATATTTGTTAGGTATTGTTTCAGAACAGATGTTCCAATTCTGATGATGTCATCAATGTTAGTTTACGTTGATTCTGCTTCAAGAAGAGACCTGTTTTTCAAACATTCAACTCAATGAAGTTTATATTTTATGATTTAAATTTCACATTTCTTTGCAATTGGAATTTTATATTTAGTTAAACTTAAGTTGTGAATGCAAGCAAATTCTATCACCTTCCACACAATAATTAGTTATAATTTGATGAATTGATAAATTATAACCGTGCGGTTTTTAAGCAGTTAAAATCAATTAAATATAATAAATTACTAAAATTATGTTTCTTCAAGATATTTGTCCGTAAGGTCAAACTGATATTTAATTTTAACTAAGCTAATTGTAAATGTTGCTCAATCTATATATTTAATTATCGCATGCAGTGTACAAAAGTTTTGCCGTTACCTGCATCATCGGTTTTTACTCCCACGTGTGTAGTTCCAAGGCCTGAAATGAAGGAGAAAAATAAATAAAAGGTTGATATAACGTTTTATAATACATAAAATACACAACACCAGTAATTTCGTAACTGAATGATAAATACGTGAGATGTATAAGCAATCTGGCGTCAGAAACTTCCACAAAATTACTTTAGAAAGCCATTTTAAATTCCAAACGACGCGCAAACATACGACTAGTTTCAAGCATATCCTTTTCGATTTAAAGTCAAGTGGCATACCAAAACATCGATCACAAGATCACATTTCAGAAAACAAATGTTTTTCTTTCATTTTCACCCCGTCATCACTCTAGGGACTAAGTATTTGACAGAATTTTGTTGAGACATTATAATAATTTATTTCTTGACAATAATTAGGATTACTTTAAATTTGGATAAAGTTGAGTTAAAAAACAAAACAAATACATCAAAACTTGTAAAACAATTGTTTTAACTCTAGAAGAATTTTTTTTTCAATCTTTCTGTATTTCACTTAAAGTTCAATTTAAACAATATCTAAGCCAAGTTCAAATCTGGTTCTAGTGACGTCAAAAACTAGTTAAGCAGTTAAAATCGAAGTAACATTACTTAGATCATTCTAAGAAATGAATCGATACATTCATATTGGCAAAACTATCTTGTAAGTTTTTGATTCACTTTTTTAGAAAATAGCACATTACAAGTGACCAATAAATAAAGTTATTAACTCTAATGTTTTTGCATGTACAATCACTACCAAGGTGGAGATGAATGGTTCACATGTTTAAGTTATATTACAATCTCTCAATTTGCTTCCGATTTATTGAGCATCCATAATGTTCTCAATTCGCCTAACGATGATCCTTGACTCCACCCACCACATACACATTCCTATGATTGGTGTGTATATATGGTATTACTTATTAAATTTTCAATATACTTAGGCCAGAAGTCGCTTATAAATTGAATAAAGGACGGATGGAAGGATCGAAGAACGGACGAAATATTAATATTCGAATGACGAATGGAAGGAACAAAGGAGGTTTTGACAAAATTTGGACTTCCCTCTCCCTCCAACATATTTATGAATTTATATCATTAATTATCATTTTTAGGCAGCAGTTGATTTGCAAATAATTGACAAGAAATTTACTTTTCAAAAATTGGTCGACTGTTCTGAAGGAAAATAATTTAGACCAGCCTTATGATATGTCTGTTTTTCTCCAATGTGTCACTTTATAGATATACATATGCATATGACGTTACATTACTTTAAATAATTCATTTTATCCTTGTTAAGATGGTTCTATACTCAAAACATGCACAATTGAAAACAATGCATGTCAACTACTTTGGCCAAATCAATCAGACTGATTTAAATGTATTTCAATACAGTTGTGATGCATGATAAATAAAGAGTACTATGATTTGGTAAGCCCAATAATCGAATTGTTTTCAATATTTCATTGGGTCAGTTTGTACTTTGTTTTCAAAATGCTTTTGATTGGCATGATTGATGGGGTGGCGACATTTGTTATTTTCATATTCGTAATACTTACGGAAAACAATATATTATTTATTTTTGGCATGTCATGATTTGACGCATTATCACAATTAACAGACTTACATTTCAGTAGTCATAATCAATAATCAAATTAATAATAAAAATTAGTCGATACTTATTTTAATATGATATTGATCTACAATTTATCAAAAATATAATCACAAAGGGTAAAATAATATCATCCTTAAGCAGTTTCCAGTGATAAAGTGTTTTCTAGGGATACAACTATATGCCAATATTTCAAAACTTCAAAACCAAAAATAAAGACGATACACACATGTGTCCAACATTGAAACAAATATGTGTCAAGTGTATTTGTATAAATAAATAGAACTAGTGAATGTTGTTTAATAGCAAAATCAAATACATCCAATTCAATCTGGAAGATTGCTCTTAAAATTACAATGTCGTATGCTACACCAAAGCATTTACATTTTCACGGACTAATCACCGCCTAGAAACGATGTCATACATACTCTGAACGTTGACCAAATGTAGTTATTATAATGTTGCTTAAAGTTAATAATTATAAATGCATATCATACAATAACTTAGTAAAACAGCCAACTGACTGAATATACATCTTCCTTACCAACATCAGTCTTGCTTCTTATGAACATAATAACCAAGCAATAAAAGAGATTTTCGTAGAAATATTCATAGTGTGAATTTGAACGTACATGTATAAATGGAAATCTCCTATATGTCTGACATTGTGAAAATACCATACAAGTGTATACAAATGCATTGGGAATAAGATATTTACTACGTGAAAACTGTATTAACATGCATATCATACATACATATGAATTACGCTACTTAAAACATTTCATTTGGTGGATTTAGGTATAACAACTGTAAACAACAACATCTACTACAACCCTTAACCTTTGTTTTGAATTTAATTGTTTAGAAATTTAATTTTAACCATTAATTTTTAAAATCAGGATATACACCGAACAAAATGGTTTAAAGATAGGGCTTGTTTGCGATTAAAGACATGGTTACCATGTACAATTTACTTCTAATATTAAAATCCAGTTAAGCTTAACATTGTTTACATTTGGATCAAAACGTTTGTGCAAATTCAATATTAAATATAAAAAAAATATTTAATAAATCGAAACCAAAAAGATATCCTAAAATATTTTATGTTCCTTGTGTTGTTATTTTTATTATTGTCAAAAACATAACAAGCCGTAGGCTTAACGGCCGTTACATTTATGAGCAACCGGACCCGGTTGCTTTATACAATTGTCACATCTGTTGTTTCTTAAAATCAAGGAAAACATTTGTTTAAATTAATATCCATAGCAAAACAAAATAACATGGTTTAGTGTGTTTTGTTCCAAATCTGGACAGCTTTAACACAGTTAAAAATTACTATATGACATGCAGTTATGGGTTTTATTTTAATTACTTAAAATGTTAAAATAAGTTTCCATTACATACGATTTGATAAAGTTCATTTATAGTGACTTTATTGAAAATCTTTACTACGAAACATATACAGTGCATGTACATGTTCTTCTTTTGACTATCAAATATGTAGATTTTTTATCATATAATTGTTCAGGTGCACTATAGTGAAATGTATTTCAAATGTGGTTTACCGTATTGATTAATGCCTATAAAAAGAGATTTTAATTTGCACCGGTGGTTACTTCCAATTATTATATATCCAATAAATTCATCCAATGGGCATTCCAAATATGTACCACGTGACCGTCCAATATATTCCGGTATTGGACCCAAAAAGTCTGTATTTTTTCCGTATTGGACATTTGAGTACAAGTGCACTAAGCAATTGTTTTATAATGATACAAGCCGTAACTGAGAAAAAGTATCCGAATGTACAACAATCAATTCACAAGGGCGCTTGTCTTGAAAATAGCATAGATGTAATTAAAGCGCCTGTTTACTGGGAAGCGTTTTGTTAATGTTGTCGTTTGGTAAGATGTTGACGGACGAAGACATATCGGATTTTTACATTTGAAATGTTGTTGCCATGTAAAACTTGACTTTGATGCTATGGTTCCACTATTCATGAAACATTTGTGTTTGTCTTAACAATAGAAAATCTATAGTTTAAAACATTGAAACCTTGTTTTTCTGTTTTGTTTTATTATTTAACAAATAATGTCAAATCCGCGTTGTAATTGATATTTAGATTGTATGTCTTCCATTAAAGTACCACGGAACAAGATGATCAGTAGCATGATTGCTTGGACCCAGTAAACTTAATATATAATTACAATAAATGTATGCATTTGAACCCAATTCTAAGGAAAATGCAATTGCTAATCCACACATTTCTTATGAATATATTCAATATGTTTCACAGGTTATCGTGCTGCAAATAACGATTATACATGCATATTGCATTATTAAAATAAAAAGAGCATAAGAAAGGGATATATAATATAAAGCTTATTAGACGTTTAAACTGTACAATACGTGATATATTTGGACTCGCGCACAGTTTGAAGTCATATCGCCCAACGGCTCGTCCAAAATGACTTCAAACTGTGTGCTCGTCCAAATATATCTCCGTATTGTACAGTGAAACGTCTAATAACCTATACTTATTTCAACGTTTCAGAGTATTATTTAGTCCAGAATTCTCACCTGATTGAGTCGTCGCCATAGGTTTGTTATTTTCACTATCTGCGTGTAGCACATCTTCTTCTCTTTCTTTTACACTGTCCCCTGTGTCACAATTTTTCGGCAAAAATTCTGAAAGACTCTGTTCTGCCGGTGCTCCTAACCTCAAAACCTCCAAATAAAAAACATAATATACTTTTATACTTACCGATAATTGTCAAGAGTCTATCTTTTTACCGATGATTGTAAAGAGTCTTTTATTTTCAAATGTGAAATTCTCGGTAGGTCTAAAACCTTAATGTTTCTTTAATCCAAGTTTAAAAGCCTTCAAATTCCTTTGTGGAAGAATGTCACAGCATAATGTTCAAAAAGACATTACAGTTAAAACATCGATAAATGATTATGGTTCTTTTTTCAGATTCGGTAACCAAGAGAAACAAAGTAGTGTAAAGGAAACCTAAAATAATTCGAAGTGATTCTTTGGAAGAAACTTTGAACGTGCGGTGCCGTGATTACGACATGTATTTTGCCTATTGCGCCAGTGTGATACATATTGAAGGCGAATTTCAAGAAATCATTTAACGGACACAATATAAATACACCGAACATTTACAGGTTTAAACGTTAAACAGTCGAGTATAATCTTGACCATGCGTTTGTGTGTCTGGTCTATGCACATTTTAATCATCTTAACAATCTGACAGGCGTTTTCATACACATATTCCAAAACAAAATGAAGATATGGCGCAAAGTCTTAATTGTGGGCAAAATGTTTTACTTTCAAATGTAAATTTGATCTTTAACCGACGTTACTGACGCATGCCTTCAGCACATTATCTCAATGCATTACATAGTTGAGCCATTATGCCCACGAAGCCATATTTGTTACCAAATGAAGATGTTTTTTTCGAATTAAGTATATGGTAAACATTTCATTAGTTTTGTAAAGCATTTTACGAACAAAGTATAACCCTCTTCCTGCCGGCCATCTCTTTAAGAATTCAATAACATTTCAGATTTTGGTACATGGTTACAATTTTGGTTAATATGACTATTTTACTTAACAGGGCCCAAAAGGGGTAGTTTCTTTTTAAAAAAATATGAATTTGACAAATGTTATGATGGCATATAATAACGGATACAACTCGCCATATATAGAAGTGAGTTCATTTCTGGATTTTGAGATAACAATCTGTTAATAATAGTGGGGCAGTTTGTGTGGCCCTTTTCATGTTTACATTTTGTCTTCTTTACTGTGAGTCTTCTTTATATAGAACGCTTGGACAGAGTTTTTTACCTACCATGATAGTGAAGTTATATCGATGTCTACTGTCATTTCTCTATATGGCTACTAGGTCATGAGTGTGATTCCCACTTTGGGTGTTTTTGTTCTGACATGTTGTTTATTTGTTTGTATCAAATATCTCATTTTTATATAATACAACAAATTATGAACTTAATGAATATGTTTTATTTAAGTGCATTTATGTACAACAAGAAGAATGTCTAATGCAGTTTGAACCTATTTTTGCTTGTCCTATTCCATTTCTCATTAAGTCAGTGTCCCAATTGTCGAGACAGATATACCTTGATTACTGCACTTATTGGTATAATGGCATGTTGATAACGTAATTGCCACGTGTTAACCTAAAATAAGGACCCACATTTACACAATCTTGTCAAAAAGTGGTCATGTGCTTACACCAGCTAAAGATTTTAAAAATTAATAATACAAGGTCTGACAGTAATGCGTCGATTATCGAATTCACTGAAAAAAAAACTAGTCTTAATTGCAGTGTTTATAATTAGCGACACTTAAGTTATATAATGACACGTATATAAGGAGTAAATTTAATGATATGCTAGTTATGAGAAACGTAATAAAACGCCACGTAGATGCCAACAGTAGTAACCACTAGAGAACAGTTAGAAATTCACATCAACAGTCTTGTTCTGGATGCAGCGATACATTATTGCGTCGTTATACGCGCTTATATTGGGAATTTGAAACTATTCAAGTATTTAAACTATTCTAAACATTAATTTAATACATGTAATATCATTTTTATACATATAACACAATCCGTAAACGACTCCCTTTAATGGTGTTTACTTAATGTATCAGTAGGCCAAAGTTTTAATTTGACCAACTATCCAGAATCCTCGGTTTCAACCGATGTTTCTCATTGCGATATTATTGTAAGTTTTTATCAAATTCATACTTACAAAATAAGTAATAAGCAGGTAGGTATAAATCACTTTACTATAGACATGTTTTAAAAGCATTCAGTTAAAGCAACAATATATTTTGATTGATATATTAGATATTAATTATAAACGTAGTTCAAGGAACAATGATACCAAGTGAACACATTCCGAGCATTTTTTTTACAGATAATTTATTAAAAGAGGTTACTAAAACAATGAATCCCCTAATACAACAAATATAGTACCGTGAGTGATGATAATGCGTCATCCAATATTTCGTCACTTCCGCTACACCACTCCTCTAGGCCACCAATTTCAAACAGATGAGTATTCAAAAAGTTGTCTATGCCACTACTGCGCTTAAAGACGTAACCATTAAACATGCCTTCGCTGTTGAGCAGCTTTAACTTTAATTGTATCTCCTCAGTTTCTTGTTTCACTGTTTTTAGTAACACATACAACTTTTTGACGTGGTTTTGTGTTAGTAAATTATCAATAAACTCTTGGCGTTCTTGTATACGCTTTATGTGTGCTTGGCAAACTGTTTGAACTTGTGTTAAACGCACTGCATTTGTCTCAAAAGTTTCATTGCACTGTTTTTCCAATGTAGATTGAAGACGATCAAACCAAGTGATAACCTCTGTTCGTAAGTGCTGAAGATCGTTAAGAAACTCTATTTTACATGCGTTGTTTTCTGACGTGTGTTTTCCAATTTTATTTTCAGTGGACTTTAAAACTTCGGCCAAATTTTGAAGATGAGACTTGCACGCTATAACTTCTTCGTTGTCAACATTAACCTCGAATAAATCAACCACTTTGCAGACCTTGTGGCATGATAAAACACATCGGCCACACAGTGTTTCTGTATGGTCTGTACAAAAGAAAACCAAGTTTTCTGTTGTATGTGTCGCGCATTTGTGGGTATGTATATCACCCCAACTCTCTTTAGAAACATCACGTGCATCATCGCCCACAGTACTCGAATATGTAATCGTTTTGGTGTTTTCAATTAAAAACGCCACGTGGTTCCGAAATAACTTGGTTGACTTTTTGTGCATTTGAAAACATGTTTCACAAATGCTAAAATTACAGTTCTCGCAGAAAGCAACAACTGACTCCGATGCGCAGACTCCGCATTCGTGTAAGGTGCAATCCATAGTGTGTGATTCCTCTATCTATCAGTTCGTGTTTCTAAAATAATCAATTGTAAGTTACATGTACCACACAATGACTCGGCTCAAATTATATAAAATGCATTGCTATAATAGAACTCAAGAAAAATTAACAGAATGTCCATTCCCGCTAGTGTTTTGTATTTAAATTACCAATTGCCAATTCATTGCAATGCATACAACATGACATCAAACATAATAGCATGATTCACGTAGGGTGACAACCGCTTTGATAGTTTACTATTGTTTCGTTAATACGATTACATGTACATTGTATCATTATTTATAATGTATATATTTTCTTGTATACATCACACTTAAATCACACTGTAAAACAAACAAAAACTAAATACGTGCTAAAAACGAGACGAACTCATTTAGGGAAACACATTTATGTTGTAACGACCAACGAAACGTTTATATCCAGCAGTCAATAGGCCTACGCTTTTCATGCCTTTTGCGTGGATAAAGTAACGTTGATCATGTTGGAATATAATGCGCGACCGATTGAAACGAAGAACATGGGAAGTTCAATTCCAAATCAGAAAATAACGAAGTGTCCTGCCGGAATGTAAATGGCCCGTTTTGGGTTGAAAAAGCCAATATGAGCCGTTTAGAAACTATGATAATCGGACATAAGCACGAGTATTTAATACACCTAATTAAAACATTATTTAAAAAAAAAATATCATTATAGAGCACACAAGACAACTTATAAAGGGTAAATATTAAAGAAAGAGTTATGGTACTTTTACTCTGACGTTTCTCTCATCGCCCTTAATACATATATTAGGTTTCATTTGAATCCATTGAGTGATTTTCAAGTTATTCTTTGCATTTGACAATAACAGTATGTAGTAATGTTTTGCATCAAAAGCAATTCGAGAAGAGAAATAGTTACTTTTATTAAACACTGCAATGCCTTTTAATGCCATATAATAATATACAAATTTTATTTCAATCCATGCAGTTAGTATGACTTTTGGCATTTCAAATACACAAGTTAAAAAGACCGATACCTCTGTTAATACTGAACAAAGAGTTATGGTTCTTTCACTCAGCTTTTTATTGAAGCCATATAACATCATTTGAATTTTCGTTTAAATAAATTCAACACATGCCGAGTTATGCTCCAGGCATGACACAGGCTTAACACAAAGTAAATAAAGAGCATTAACTCCAAAAAAACTTATAAAAGATTTGCAATTCTGGATCTCTGCATTCTGTCAATATCTTCTATACATGTATACAGTTTTATTTGAATAACTTCTATACTAAATAAGTTATGCGTCGCAAAGAAATTAGCAAAGGTCACTAAATCTGTGTATTCTGAATAAATATTTATTTTCATGTACTTTTCCTACACCCCCTCTATCAGTATATGAATTTTCTTTTGAACCCATTCAATACTTCCTGAGTTATACTCCGCAAAAGAAACGGAACAGATTGTCGGATGGAAGGACGGACGATGCGATCAATACACAACTCATATCGGGAGATAAAGTCCGTATGAATGCTATGTGCATGTAGCTTACTGTGAACATTGGATTGGAAAGTCGACCAAAATCAACAACTGCCATTTAAACTCGTATAATTTGAATAAGTACTAACTACTTCACAGTATTTTTTAGTAATCGTTCAAGCGTTCATATAAACTCCCACACATAACGTTTGGTTTTGAACCTATTAATTGACACATATGCAATGCATGGAAAACGAAAGTATAGAAAACAACGTGATTGTCATAAGAAGATTCAATCGATTAAGTAAAAACTAGACAACTAACAATGATACACATTTACATAGTATGGTATAGTTAATAAAACTTACCTATTTACACGCTTTCATCTCAACACATTCCTGAACGTTCTCTAAAAGAGCTTGAATCATACCGCAGCTAATGTTCTCATTAGATAAAGCGTACTCGATCTATACCCCTCGGGTTTTATGGCAGTAAGATTAGTCAGTTTAAACTTGTCGATAAATAAGTTACAACAGGGTTTATAAATTGGAACAGGTGATATCGCTTCCTATCGCTACAAAATTGATTGTATAATTACACTCGCATTATTAAGATAATAACAAAATAGAACCGAACATAACGAAATGTGTTTACACGTGCTGATAGTACATCATTTCCGTTACACAAACTCAATCTATACATATCACTTGATTACAAGTGGCTGGTCTTTAATGCTAAATAACCATTTAAAAACAAAGATACATGTATCCAAAAAACATTATTGTGAACCAGAAAAAAAATCATACGGCAAACACATATCGAAGCGTTAATAGTAAAGCTGAACATAATATATAAATGTGGTCCTTAAACAATATTCAAAATTAATTGTTTAATACTAAGAGCTTCTGCTATATAAATTGGCATTTTAATATGCTCTAATCCTAAACAGGAGTTAATCATTTCTAGAAATATCAAACACCGATTGTCTCAAATGCTATTTTGGTTTCATGTATTTACAAGTTCTTCTACAAGAAGAAAAACAGGCACATATAAGAACATAATTAAGCTCGTCATCCATGTCCCTCGTTGTTAAGCACAAACAATAAAATTCCTCTCGCAAAATGCGGTTTTACCAAATATCCTATAATGTATTATAAAGATGCACTGAGAATCTATGTCAAGAAAAATCTTAACCTTTTAGGAAGGCTGTCAAAATATATTATATATTAACAATTCAATGTGTATTCTTTGAATAACTTAAGAACAGGACTTTGTTTTGGCGTTAGCAAATCTTGTTTGGAACATGTGTGTAATGAGGAGAGTCTTTTCAAAATTAATCAACATTTAGTGAAACAACATTCAACGCACGTCGTATACTAATGTGAGTTAACGCTCACAACCTCTCTTTAATCATGTGTTTATTTTGTATGTTCAACATATATAAAACATTATGGTTCAGAAAAACGATATTATCAGTATTTCGTGACGGACTGATACACGTAATTTGAGCACTGATACAGCAACGTGACCGATGGATTCCCCGCTCTTTAGATGTGAAGAGTAAAATAAGTTAAAATAACAAGGCATGGTATGTCACTTGTGCCATCCAATTAATCACTGTATGCTCTTTTTCTGTCCAGTTTAAATATAAAAAAGTATTAATCTTACATTTAGCAGAGAAAGTGGGCGGGTAAGTATTTCGCAATGGTGTTGAGCTTGTTCACATTGCTGCCGATGATTTCTGAATGGTATGCTGTTGGAAATGTGAAATATTTAAACGTGAACTTTACTTCAAACATTGCATACACTGGCACACAGCGAGGTAAAACAACTTATTCAGTCTTTTAAGTGTTCACTGACAATCAAGTTAGCCAAATTTAAAAATGAAAATAAAGTTAAATACAAAGTAGGAATAAGAGCTTTATTTCCTTTTTGTTGTAATAAAACATGACAACAGAGCCTACCATTAATCAATGCTTAGGTTTTGATGAACTTCAATTATGGATAACTTACCCATTTAAATAGACGATTCTTAAGTCTTTTAAGTCAAATACTACAGAACACGAACTGCTTAGCTAACAAGATTCGATTAAACCATGTATTAAGTCGTTTAAAATATAAGCTGCATTTTCGAACGTTTTTGATCAAGTACTTTATTGAAAAAAAAGAATAGAAGACATTATGACTTACTTCAGACACCAAGAAAATGCAATAAAATATCACAACATGACTGTTGAAAAACGAAAATGTATTATGTTTTGTGTTTTTAAATTGTAACTTGAAAACTTTATATTTGAATCGACATTATTAATTTTCGTAACATTCATTCGACTTTTAATTTGACTATGCATTATCGCAAACATAGTTGTTTGATGTCACACATTTGTACTTTAAAGAAAACAGTTTTGATATAATACTCATTGAACTGAACTATTCATGTAGGCATGTAACAAATGAATGGAAACGGTCACCCTTTATCTGCCTTTAATCACATATCCAATATATTCAATATCCACAAGGGTATGCATTTTATTATTGCATTTTACTAGTCTAAATTCCTGTTTGATTATTAAGTATAGGTGTAAGATTTGAACAAACTGGTATACTATTCAATTAAGTGTTATCTGCTTTACTGTAATGAAACGCTTTTCTAGATAAATATAAGATTACTATCAGAATAAATAACATTAACCCAGTCGTTTTGTTCTGATTAATTTTGTCTAGTGTTGTTAGATAAAGAATGAAATCTAGTTGCTTTTGTGGCATGTTGAGATTATTATGTGCGCATTAAAGGACACTCTAAGAATATTATTTACTGATTACTTGACTTAAAACAGTACCTTAACCAGAACCACAACTCATCTTTAGAAATAAATATAAATATAAGCTGCCCCAGCGGGAAAAACATTTTATTAGAGCACAATATGTTTTATGGCCAATTTCCAAACAGTCTGAGTCAGCATAAAAGCATCGTAAACAATTTAAAAACACGCAATAAGTACAAACATGAAGAACTCTGGGGAAACAGACTTGACAAGGGCAATACACGGCATTGTTGTGCCAAATCGGTTTAAGCCGATTTAATGCATCTGTGTCTGTATCAGATTGTAATCGTGACATAACTCCTTTTATTTGACACTTACAGCCTCGATGTCTCCTGAATAGATGAATGAGTAACAGGGGCGTCACTTATTGTGGTAGGTTGAACACAGCGGTTCTTCTTTATGTTTGTACAATATCCTTAATGCATTTATATGTTTAGGGAGGAAATAATTGGACAGGTATACGTATATAACAACTTCAAATATTAATGTAGTAACGTATTGTCACACGGTTATTTTCATATTGAATGTAATAACAGTACTCAAAAGTATATACAATAATCTGCATTTAATGTATCATTATAATTCATTTATTGTATTTATTGATTTAACTACATTGCCTTATACAGAACACTTTAGCGATACCTCTAAACGTATAACCATTGTTTGCCATAAGTTAAGAGTGATTACTAACGATTGCACTTTATAGTTGATGCAGATAGTGTTGTATTCCGTCGATCGTAATACGTATTAGAGCTGAAGCGTTTCCGTTATGAAATGCAGTCTTTATATGAAGCCTGTAAATAGACATGTCATATTGGAGACATTTCTAATGCTCATCCCACAAAACCAAACAATACACATTTCAGATGTTGTTTTGATTTGCAATGAGTATAATTAAATTAGTATTGATAAGTCACGAGATGTGTGGCCATACATATTGTTTTTAGTTCTCCTGAGAATTTCAACCATCAAACACGTCTTTGTGATTCGATATCACACTTATGTTCTCCAAGTATCTGATGTTTGTTCTACTGGGACAATAATTGGCCAATTTGACAAAAGACTTGGTCCCAAAAGCAATGCTCTCAGGCTGCTATACATGATTTGTGACAAACATACCAGGGCATTTACATTATTCAACGCGATATGTAGATTTAATGCTTTGTTTTATATCAATTGAAAACACTTTCTTATAGATCAACACATGGCCAATTGAAACATTCTTCACGTAGCCAAACTTAAGATGAATATAAGTATGATGGAGCGACAAAACAACACACAAGACATTGACATGTATATCATTTTTTCTATTGAATAATGATCGGTTGATATAAAAAATATAAAGAGTTTTAGCGCTTAACGATACATCAAATTTTCTGACGTGATTAGCATATAAGAAGTATGAATGCCTCTAGATATAATAAAGCTTGACTGGCTAGGTTAAGGCCTTAGACTTTCATGTCTTGCATAAAAAAACTGTGCAATTTACCGCATTTTTTGAACAAACAAGCGCTTTGAAAATGATTATTTCAAATTTCTTAAGTGTCTTAAAACTAAGGCGGTAACATATATTATATGACACTGCGTATATGTATGTTCAAGACAAACAACTTTACATACAACTTTACATCATGTGCAAGATTACTATATCAAAACAGATGCGAAAAGTCCAGTGTGGCCATTTTAGATGGTATTTGATTTGATCAATGGATGTTGTGTCTTAGTCTGTTCACAACCTAAGTTTTTAAGACATATCTATTTTAACTGTCGGGCAAAATAAGTGGATGGTTTGGTGTAGCCTTCACATTTACACAATCGTGTCTTATCTATTTAATCTGGCATATAACAATCCAAACTGTAATGTGCCAAAATCATGGCCTACATAATACGTCGTGGAAAAGATGCAAAGTGCTTGTATTGTCCATATTGGTGGCGTTATGTACTGGAAAATTAAAATGCTTCGGTTTCGTAATTTGGAATATGCTTTGTTTAAATGTATACAAATATAAACAAAGTGAAACTCAAGGAGATAAATCTTATCCACACAGCAATATACTTGGTCTATTACAAGTGACCGATTACCCAATAATAAGACACAGTCCAAAACACACGACACAGCACACGACAAAAGAAAAAGACAAAAAAAAACACGATTAAGCACACGACAAAGCACAATCGAAAAGCTTACAACAAACGCTTACACTTACATACGAATAAACCTATGGTCAACGCCTATGTAATACAAGGCCATAGTCGCCGATGACATCGACGTTTTGACATTGACAAAATAACGTTATGAAATATTCATTTCAACATTTTCAACAAAGATTCGACCGTTATTGTCATTAAACACATTTCGAAATACAAGTTAATGGCCGTACAATATCCCATGAAGCTTTAAATTAAATATAAAATCACACTGCACATCCGTCGTTAGAGCATAACTACAATTGCAAGATGTTAAGAAGACATATCATACTTTTTTAATTGTAATGTTGATTTAAAGCCTTTATTTATTGCTAAGTGAGTTTATCGAACCAATGTCAATATAAGACAAATAACAAATGCATGAAATAATATACATTAAACTAGCTTTATATTAATTCTAAATCACACGTCGCGGCGTTCTACACCAGGGGTTCCGACTTTCCGAATAGTGGCAGTGACAACGACATGGGTACTCGAACAGCTGTGTCCTCATGAAGGGGATCGGTTGAGTAACATGGGAATGGTAAATCAAGTGTCATCAACATAAAACAGAGAGATAGGATGCTGTTTCTACAATATTAAAAGGTTACATTATGATTGGCTTTACAATTCATTCTTCATTTAAAAAAAATGTATGCCTGTTTCGTACAGTTCATGATATATCTCGAGAAAAGTTTCAACACCGCTTCTACTACATTTTGGATATATTATTGTTATATATATATATTAAGTTGGTGAGTGCCGACTAGTGACTGCAGCCACAGGTCATGTCCGCAAGGTCAAGAGCACGTCTGTCTACGGTAGCGGAAAGAAATATTGCGGCTGCCAATGATTTGTCATTGTCATTGAAACACAATAAGTGTGAAGGATAATACTGTCTTACTTCGTCTTACATTAAATAAACTTGATAGAAATACCCTTTAGACCGTTTAACCGAAAAAGTTAAAAATAAAAAACCAGTACTCAAGGGGACAATTGGAGCGGATTTAGTAAACAATAAAATGTAAGACTAAGACAATGTTAAAAAACATTATACATTTATTGTAAGATAAGACGCACCTAGCATGAACCTTATACGTATGCAAATTGATATAGAGTACACAAAAACTGATTATTACATATTAAAAAAAAATATTCATCTTACCTAAAATGCGAATGACCTGACTTTCGAATGGCAGTCATAGCTCATACCTTTTTAAAAGGGTTTTCAATATTATTATAATTCTTTTTCTAGTCTTATATGAAAACATTAGTTAAAATTCTATATAAAATAGTAAACCAATATAAAATACTAATTACTAGTCATAGGACATTTTTTTTAAAGAAAAAAACAAACCGGTGGAAGGAAAAACAATTTAAACTTTTAACGTTTTTGTTTAAGAAACCTTGATTGAAAAATAAAAGTATCTTAGTTTCACTATAAAAAACTTTTTAGTTCGAGCTTTACTTACATGGGAACCGAAGTTTGCCATAAACGAATTTGCTATTACACGGTCCGCGTTGAGAATATTAGACATTGCATAAACATTTATAACATGTCTTATTTTATATACAGCTATCATAAACTGCGTAAAAGTATAAATACCATTAAAGCCACACACCTTGAAATGAAGTACATGTTAAGCAATACATATACATATAGATGCAATTTGAAAGTGTGCACAATTTTCATTAAATCTATAGCCTAGTTAGCAAGCAATTTATTATTTTTCAACCGGGAATGACCGCTTTTAAATCCGAAAGTAGGATTTTAATATTATACGTCCATTTCGACAAACGCGATTATTTTTAAGTTTTAAAGCGCAAAAAAAGATGGATTTCTACCTTGTAACCAACAAATACATTCTAATTGGCATAGATAAAATTAAATCTTTAACCTAGTTAGCATGTAATTTATTATTTTTCAAACGGTACAGCTTTAAAAAACGAAAGTAGGATTTCTAGACGTATACGTATTTCTACCTTGTAACCACCAGATATATTCTAATTGGCATAGATAAAATATGTTTCTTATTTATACTTTAATTTACTATGCCAAATAAGGTGTGTGGCTTTAAGTACATCAACGTTCAATCTTTACGATTCGAAAGCTTTCGATTTGTTTGTTCAAAACAGTTCTAAAACCAAAATACAATCTTATTTAGTTTGTGCTTTACGTTTGTTGGTGATTGTTTCAAAGAACCTCTGACATTAGGTTATGATTGTTTCTGTTTTAAACTATTGATTATAAATAAGCGAAAAGTATGGTTCAGCATATGATAAGGATTATGTTTTACTTTGTTAGTTGTGTGCACCTAATGCACTTTTTATTCGCTTCATAAAGCTGATCTACTTGGCCTTCCATGCATTGAACCCGTTGGGGCGACATTTCTTAGAAGCAGTGACATCTTAGCAAATTAAATCTGAAAAACGTATGTTTAACAGCTAATGCGGAACTGACCTTTTCGTTTCAGAAAGGACCAGGCCGCTTAATACTGCCATTTTGTGAAAGTTACTGTTTCACAAAACTAATTAGTCTATGGCATAGAATGCGTAGGTTTAATTCAAATTAATAGATAAAGACAAAAGCAACTATTCTCATAAAAAACAAATTGGGTGTGGAGCTAATTGAACAAATACATTTTTGAATGTTTAGGCAAATCCGACGAGCATCTGCTCAATTTGTTTGTGGCCTTTAACTAATTTATTTGTGACTCATATGGAAGCCAGCATTCCTGCCAAATTTATATTCTTATGTTTCTTGACATATTTTCGTTTTATTGTTTTCTGTCATACGTATAAAGAAAATGTCACAGAATCGTTTAAAATAACACTGATGATAAGACTGATTAGATCCTAAATTGGATGTAAGCGCCTTAACAACCGCCTGCAATGAGTGTGTGCCTTCTAAAAGAGGTGATTTATGACTCGGGAAATGTTATCTACTGGGAATGGCCCTATCGCCGCAGAAAATATCAGAATTGGACATTGCATACAAAATGAAAAATTAAATAAAGCATATATTACGATAGATTCTTTCTGAAAGCATTGTAAGTCGATTTTTCAAACATTTAACGTATGAATGTATTTTATTTGATATCTCTAAAACTGTGCATAAGTTAACATTTAATACTTGCCTGACCATGCAATTAAAACGATTGTTAAGTATAACGAGATGATAACGCTTTATTGGAAAGGTACGATGTATCCATATGCAAACACAATCATAGAGTAATATGTTCGCGTGAAATGTGTTTGACAAGTCATATCCAGAACTTATAATAATTTAGAAAGCTATAAAGGACAAATAGGTTGTATATTAAGCCAGCTATTCACCAGTTAAAATTCCAGCAAGGTTAGGTATTTTGAACAAACGTATTATAATTATAATTGATAAACACATAACGACTTAAAATGAAATATCTTTCCAACAGGTTGTATCAATAAGTGTTAAATACAGACAGTATCGAATGTTATGTATAAAAGAATGACCACGTCTTCAGTATTTTACTTAAATTCGAATGCGAGTACGTGATTGGAGTATTTTTGAGAATTGCTTGTTACAACCTCGCCGTCTTAAATGCTACACATTCATCCGTGTACAATAAGAGTTAATTTACACTTTGCTTAATACACTGTCTCGAACGTTGACAATATGATCATAAATGTGGTGTATACCACCCTTAATGGTCCAATGTCACAAAATTACTTATGGACCTAAAGAGACCAATTAAAGACAGTGCCCAGTTCTTCGTTTAATTTTTCACTTTGGACGATGGTCTTATCATAATGGTATAGATTAAAGGTCATAGTCTCGCAAATGTGCCTGCAAGTAAATTTCTACATTTTCTATTGGTGTAAACGTATTTATTCCAAAATGTGTTTACAAGATAAGTTACAAACATCTTAAGTTTTAAGAATTGGAACGTTAGCTAACATGGAAGCTTATTAAGCATGGCTACTTAGATATTGTGCTAGGCAATAACGTATTTCATGAAAGCCCTTGGCGTTTCGAGTTTTCTCAATTTATATTAATTCTCATCAGTCAATATCCATTTGCAGTTTATAATCAGAGCCAGTGATAAGTTTATTGATAATATAATCACATTTCCTGGTCACTAAAAGCTTGTGTCTCTGCGTTAAGTATTTCTATGGATTAATTGTGCTTTCACTACGACAATAATGCACAACATATTCAAATATAATATACGTGTCTTCCAGAAAACTAGTTTGAACTTGAAGATGTTAAACTTAAATGATGATAACTTTACTTGAAATACATTTATATATTTTAATATATTTTAAACAAGTTGCTGTTAGCATTTCAAAGGTTGAAAACCCACCTTAAGTGAGTTTTGTTTTTGTTTTATTTACCACTGTACGCGTGAACATGATCTTTTAACTTTTTTTTTTAATTTCAAACAGTATTCTACAAACAAAAAGACGCCCTATTGTTTGTGCAAGTTTGTTTTGTTCACGAATCTATTTGCTTACCGAAAAAACAATATTATTGAATTGTGTGCTGCGTGTAGATTAGATATAAGGCTTCTGTCCAGACATTTAAAACAACCGCTTTATGCGCCTACATATAACAATAATTAAAATGACTGATATTAATTCCAAGTTCATTGAGAAAAGTACCATATGACTTTGCATCTCGCGGCATCTGCTATTGTATCGAAACCTCTTTGTCAACTCACAACTGCTGAAATATGTGTTAAACGAGGTAAAGTCTTTCTACATAATTAATTTACTAATGAGATGTGTAAAAAAAGAGATGTGGTTCCAATAGTTTTGTTAACCCTCACCCGACGTCTGTCATTGACACGAGTGATTAAACATTCTTTGTACGTTTTGGTTTTTCCAGAGAAGTTGTAAAGTACCTCCGAATTAAAATCATATTCTCCTATAATTACAGATAAATCGTTTTTGTAATCTGTTTTTTTTTTTATAATAAATATTGAATTTTTTGAGAGAAAACAGTACAATTATATACAAATGACATTAGGTATTTGGTGATGATGAAAGAATATGTATAAATAAGTTTTTTGTTGTTGCAATATTAGTGTAATATTAATATCGTGTGGCATCAACTATATGCCATGCTCCTGAAAGTAAACCTGATACACATTGTGTACATAAATGTCTGCATTGTAATTTACATATAATTTATGAGGATGGTATCATTCATTCCGTAAATGATTAATAAAATGATAAGATTGTTTTTTCAGTACACAGTAGAGGCTTTTGATTTAATATTTTGCATTTATTTACCCTCGTTTAAATGTATACAACAAAATGCAATCAATTGACTTTTCAAGTTCAGACCTGTTAGTTCTTTCTAATATAACATACAGATGTTTAACCAAGATATTCTCTTCTTGCTACAAAACTGTATTTCAAACTGGTTTCCCACATTATAGGGAATTCATTTCCCATAAGGTGCGTTTCCTCTTGATATTTCAACCGCAGTTGCTAGATTAGATTTTCAAGTGTATAGTGCTCTGTGGCATTCATGAAACAGATCCTTTTTTGTCACTAGACCATGAGCTGAGTTCTTAAATACGATCAATAGTATATACAATGTTTGTAAACAACACTTGCATTGATTGATTGATATGTGTGTCCCTAAATTATTTTTAGCAGTCTGCTATGTACGATAGATAATTTCTTCGATTGTTGACTTGTTTTCTAGCCGAACCTCCTTTAGTATAAGCAATCAACACATTTGTCAATATCAAACATTTAATATTTAAATAACTAAAAAAATATCCCAGTATATGTTCTCGCAATTACGTAGGGATTNGTTTCTCGAGATGTGATATGTACTATAATATTGGTACTAAATAAAGGAAAAAATAAACCCAAGAAAAAATCATCAGAAAGAGAAAATCTTGTTATCATCCACTGGTCGTTTAGTGACTTTTAAATTGATCAATTACTAGTAGAGTAAGGAACCATACACACAACTAGCTATTTTCTTTAATTATTAGAAAATGTAACTGCTCCATGGTTAACTGTTAACTTAAGAATCAGAGTTACAGCAGTTTGAGGCAAGCAAGCTGAACTCAAATTTATGGAAGAATCAACTTAATTCATGTTTATTAGCCAATATTACATGACTATAATTAAGTTGCACAAAGTGCAGATCATATTCGTGTATCTGAGGACGAAGCCGTAATTAATTTTGTAAAATGGCATTTTACCTCGCTAGGTCTAATATTTTTTCTTTTTTTTTTAGGAATCTGAAACTTGGTTATTCTGACTACGCTGTTGTGTTAAAAGCTGATTGATGACAATTGTTATTTTTTAAACCCCATTTTTTAAAAATCCAATTTCATTTTTGTTTAAACCAAGCAACTATTCGGTACATATTCAAATATGTTGTGATTTCGACGTGTAAGTAAATCATTTACTGGTCATATAACTCCAAATTATGGTTGAGTGAATTTAACCAACTGGCAAAAACATGTTTTGTTACTACCACTTAGCTGTGTTCAAAAAGCCCACAACTAATGGTAATGTAGATACCATCTATGAACTGCGAATCAAATTCTTACTGCTGCATGTTCGTGTTTGTGTACGGTGCGCATGTACACACAATAAAATGCATATATGCAAGTATTTGTCATTTATATCAAACGAAACTCGTTTTAAGATAATGACTTTATTTACCACAAAACTTAATTCAGTCTTTTGTAACCGTGTCATCTCTCCACCAAATTTCTTCAACATGCAATCGCAGATTACGTCACTTGAAAGTTGGAATAATACACTTCGAATAACTGTTTATCGACATAATGTAGTATAATACTCTACAATTTACTTGTTTAAAGAAACGCTTATAGGTTATTGACAACATTGATATAATCATCATAGTGGACTCAAAAAGAGCTTGATGTAAATCAAGTGAGATTAATCTAATCGAAATAATGGATTTAAGGCATTTAAAAAAACACGTGTATGTCAAATAAAGCACATATACGCATACCCCTTCAAGTGTGTACGCTGAATATTATATGTTACAATCCTATAAATGACTCGATGTTAAGCTATAGTGTGATCGAATTTGGTATCAACGAAAATTGGTCTGTCAAACTCAAAGTTAACAAACATTGACGATAACATTAGCATTTTTTGTTCCTTAATAACCCGAAAACGTTCGATAAGAGGATTTCGTACACAACGCAATACATTTAAGGCTTATGGCAAAATAAATTCACAGATGCAGAGAATTGAAATGGAACTCTAATCATTCAATTTATTTGTTAATATTGTTTATGTTTTCGCCATTTAAATCAGTGCCAATAAGGCTATTTGAATAATCCGTGACTGGCATTCCAATCAGTTGTATTCCGCTGTAAACGTTATTGTTTTATCAGCCTGATTTGTTGCAATTATGCATGCTGTAATGGCTTTTTGTATACATTTTCAGCGACGATGGTTTATGTATCTCTACAAAACTCTATTGCATAGGGGAATCTTGTCTTATTGATTCTAAAATCGCATCGTCAGGTACGTACAATGTCGTAAATAGGGTTAATATTTGTAATATATCAAGTAAAAATGATTATGAGCTTTACTTTAATGTTTAAACTTCTTAATATTAAGAAAGGCACCCATCGGAAAAAATAGCATATTATGCGTGGACCGATTTATACTAAATACAAGGGACACACGATACAGTATTTACATACGAGCATCTGTCAATGACTAGTGGTACTGCACAGTTCGTCATTTTTGTCAGCTGTTTGGTTTATCTGCTGCAAGTTTAATGACGTAAAGAATTGATGTGCTTAGTTAAATTTTTCCTGTCTTGTCCATGGACTGTACATATGGTTTGGTGAAATCATGTACAATTTTCAAAAGGAATTATTCTTCTTAGTACCCACATTTTTCAATACTCACATTTCATTTTAGGATGGAAATCGCAATTAATTGTTGAAGAAGATGACAGCTGTAGTAACCAGGTTCCCTAATGAGAAATTTAAAAGGAAACTTTTATGAATCATACGTATTATATTTTGTTAAACGATATGGCATCCAACATATTTTAAATAAATTAAATGCCACATTAAACGGACATTTTTAATTTCTAGTGCTTGCCGGGTTAAGTTAATGATGTAATTAGTTCTTAATGATGGTGCAAATTACAATAAATTTTACCATTTTGAATTTTAAGGCAAATGTTACTGAATTGCTATGCATTATCTATATGCATATCACTAAATATACATGTATGCCAATACTGTTTGTCATAGATCAAGTAACTGATCTAATTTATTACAGACCAATTTACTGACCAACTAGCAAGTTGGAACAAGGAGTAATACAACTTTGTATAATTCGAGGTATTTGCAAGTCGCAGATAGTCGACACTAGCAGACCAAATACAAGGTTGAAATTTGAAAACATTAACAAAAACCTCTCAACGAGGGAGGAAAATGGATTAGGAATGTCGTTATAATATACATAACGATCCGCAATTCATTTTCCATTAATCACACATATGTCGGCTGTATGGGACATTTGGCTGACATATTGCTACCCTAATTCACATAATTATCGTTTATCAATGGCAACATATTCGGTCGTTTTCAATTGGGTCCAAAGAAGAAATTGGTTTAAAAAAAGGAATATAACATAGTTTAACTGAGAATGTATTAAATATAGCATTAAGATGATCATGAGTTGTGTCAGCAAATTAAAATAAAAACAAAGATTGAAGATCTCATTTGCCCTTTTTATCAGCAAATAGCATTTATTGCTTTCCTGGGGGATCATTGCAATCAATACCATCCGTAAAGCAGTGCTTGACAGATCCTGTCAGTTGTTCATTTATGTGTATCTCTGGTGTAAATGACGTCTTAATAGATGCTTCAGGGGAAATCTGATACGTTGCAGTGAGGCACGATCATTTAATTATCAATAATCTTATATAGAAATGCTTTGCAGTGTTGCACGCAATACAGACCTTCATCGATCGAGTGAAACCCCATATGAATACCAAAGAATAATATCTAAAAGTTGGTGAGTGCAGATAAGTAACTGCAGTCTCAGGTCATGTCCGAAAGGTCAAGCTCACGTCTGTCTACGCACGGTAACGGTAATAAATATTGCGTCTGCCAGTGATTTGTCATTGTCATAGAAACACAATAATTATCACCGACACTACTCTCCTACTTTTTATTACATAAAATTAACTTGATATAAATACCCTTCATACTTTTTTCAGAAAAATGTAAAAAAAGCAATCACAACTCAACGAGACTAATTGAAACAGATTGATGAAATACTAAAATGTAAAACTAAGACAATGTTCAAAATACATTATACATGATTAATAAGATAGTACACATTTAGCATGAGCCTTATACCAGAGACGTAGATATCTACGTCTCTGCTTCTATGTGTGCAGACTGACATACAGTAAACGAAAACGGACTAGTACATCCCCATTAACAATTAAAATCAACGAATACTTCGTAAACTTTTTCGTAAAATAAAGTTAATCTCACAAAAAGTCAGTGTTTCTTATGGCAATAGCCAACATGTCAACGTCCGATTTGGTCAGGTAACATAGATTTCACGAGATACAAAATGCTCGTTTTTATGTGTTGTGTCACAATATATTCCATTTTAATTTATTTCCCGCAACGATATCTATTCATATGACACACGAACACTAAAACTTTACATGAACATGTGTTAAATATATTGTCCCACAAAAAATAAGTTACATATATATATTAGATATGTAACCTTCGTACACAGTTTTATATTACCTTAAAATATGAACATAGGACAGTGTATGCATTTCTCATTTACATAACTCCTTCCAACCTACATGTTGCCTGCCTGTCTGCCTGCCCGAGTCCTCTTACCCTCTCTTCCGCTCACCCGTCCGCCCGCCTGACTGCCTGCCTGCCTGCTGACCTGCTTTTTAGTGAGGTTCGTTGTAAATTACTTACACAATCGTCATCTGCTCAAATTGGTGTGACCTTGAACCAATTTATGTGTGACCTTTTTGGAAGCCAACAGTTTGCCAAATATATAGTACGGCGCTTAATATTTTTAAATGTATAGATGATGAAAATTCGACTCAAATCTTACCAATTTGCTGTTGCTTAGATTTATTTATATTCATCTTGTATGGAAGTAAACATTCTGCCAAATTGAAAGTAAGACGATTTATATTTATGATGAAATTAACATTGATAAATAGAAATCACTAAAAACATGTTTTATATTTCTTGATATATTTTCGTTTTATTGTTTTCTGTAATCGTATAAAGAAAAATGCCACAGAATCGTTTAAAACAACCCTGGTGTTAATACTGATAAGTCGTAAATTGGATATAAGCACCTTAAGTACCGCCTGCAATGAATGTGTGTGCCTTCTAAATGAGGTGATTAATGACTCGGGGAATGTTATCTACTGGGAATGACACTATTGCCGCACAAAATATTAAAATTGGACATTGCATAAAAATGGAAAATGGAAAAAAGAGAATGTATTACGACAGAATCTTTCTTAAATTCTTGCAATTCGATTGTGTATACATTGAACGATGAATGTGTTTTATTTGATATCGCTAATACAATACAGAAGTTTACATTGAATAATTGCCTGACCATGCAATTAAAACGATGTTTAAGTACAGCAAGTTGATAACGTTTGTATGGAAAGATACAATGTATTCATATACAACCACAGTTATAGAGTATCATGTTCGTGTGAAATGTGTTGACAAGTCATATCCGGACCTTGTAAAAATAATAATTTAGAAACGTATACAAGAAAAATAAGTTGTATATTAAGCTAGATAGATGAGGTACTTTGAACAAACGTGTTATAAATTAAATTGATAAACACATTGCGAATTAAAATGAAATAACGTTCCAACAGGTGGTATCAATCAACATTAAATACTACCAGTATCGAATGTAAAGTATAAAAGAATGACCACGTCTTCAGTATTTGACTTGTCTCTATTTTGTATGCGAGTGCGTAGTCTTGATACCTTCTTGGTATAACCCGTTAACCTTAAATGCTAAAAATCCGTTCGTGTACAACAGGAGTTTACTTACACTTTACTTCGCTTATTACGCTGTCACTAACGTTGCAAACCTGATGATTAAATCTGATGTAAACCACCATTTATGGTCTAATGTAACGAAATTACTAATGGACCTAAATAGAGCAATTAACGACATTGCCTGCTGGTTGCAATGTACAATTATATCATTGAGGCGTTCTTCGTTTAAGATTTTATATTAGGCGATGGTCTCATCATAATGGTATAGATTAAAGGTCATACATGTAGTATCGCATTTGTGATCGCAAGTTATTTTCTACATTTTCTATTAGAAAAATGATGGCGATCCTTATGCTATTGATAGAAAGATTTCTTATTGAAATATGATGGCGATCCTTATGCTATCGATATAAAGGATGTAACTAGCGAACGCATCGAGCTTCGGGATACATTATGTACATGATTGTTCTGAAATAATGAGCTAAAACTGATACAGGGTTGACGTTCGTTCTTGATGGAATAAAAGTAACACCTGACATTATTGCACTCCATCGTCCTAGAGCCGTCGCTGTCCTGTTGTTATGTCTTGAATGATAGATGACCACCAATTGACCAGTCGCCAAATAAGCGATCGCTCCGCCCACTAGTTTTGTTTACATAAAACGCTTATTCAATTACTCCGACACTCTTTGTTTGTCGGACCATGTGGCCGCAATAAAATAAATCTGATTGAGTGTCCGTGAGTTTGATTGACAGCTGGCGACTGTTCAATTCTCAGAATATACAATACAATACAAAGCGTGTTTAGTGTTGTGTTTAATATGGCTAACAAAATGCAGAACTAAGCTACATTATTTGAGCCATATGCTGGTTCGTTCCTAAAAGAACAGGAACGAATTCTCATCTTGACATCAAACTGTGCAGAAACACAAAGCATTGAAGCTTATTAAGCATGGCTTCTGAGAAATTGTGCTAGACAATAACGTGTTTTTATGAAAGCCCTTGGAAATTGGAGTTTTCTCAATTTATATGAATTCTCATCAGCCAATATACATTGGCAGTTTATAATCATAGCCATTGATAAGTTTATTGATATTATAATCACATTTCCTGGTCACTCACTAAAAGCTTGTGTCTTTGCGTTAAGTATTTCTTTGGATTTAGTGTGCTTTCACTAGGACCATTATACACAAAACAATTACATTCAAATAAACTATACTTGTCGTTCATAAAACTAGTTTGAACTTGAAGATTTTAAACTTACATGATTATAAGCTTAACTTGAAATACATGGATATATTTTAATATATTTTAAACAAGTTGATGTTAGCATTTCAAAAGTTGAAAACCCACCTAAAGTGAGTTTTGTTTTTGTTTTATCAACCGTTGTACGCGTGAACATGATCTTTTTTGTTGATATCAAACATTATTCTACAATAAATGACACCCACATGTTTGTGGTAGTTTGTTTTGTTCACGAATCTATTTGCTCACCGAAATACCAATATTATTGAATTGTGTTCTGGGTGTACATTTTATATGAGGCATCTGTCCAGACATTTAAAACAGCCGCTGTATGCGCCTACATATATCAATAATTATAATGACTGATATTAATTCAAGGTGCATTGAGAAAAGTACTATATGACTTTGCATCTCGCGGCATCTGGTATTGTATCGAAACGTCTTTGACAACTCACAACTGCTGAAATATGTGTTAAATAAGGTATAGACCTCCTACATAATGAATTTACTAATGAGAGATGTAAAAGCAAAGATGTAGTCCCAATGTTTGGGTAAACACTCACCCGACGTAGGTCATTCACACGAGTGATAAATCATTCTTTGTACGTTTTGGGTTGTCTGGAGAATTTGTAAAGTACCTCCGAATTTTAATCATATTCTCATATGATTACAGAGATTGTTTTAAAATTAATATTGTAATTCAAGAGGAAACAGTACACTTTAATATTAATGACATTCGGTACTTGGTGATGATGAAATAATACGTACAAACTAGTTTTTGTCGTTGCAATATTATTTTAAGATATTAATATCGTGTGACATCAAACTATATGGCATGTTCCTGTAAGTAAAACCGATACAAACTGTGTACATAAATAATTGTATATGGTGAATTTCTTTATTTTAAATTGCATATAATGTATGATGATAGAATTATTCATTCCATAACTAATTAGTAAATGATGAGAAATCATAATAATAAAAAATCAGTACACATTAGAGGCTTTTGATTTAATATTTTCATTATTCTTTTACATCTTATTGATAAATATAAAATATGAATGTATAAACAAAATGCAATCAATTAACTTTTCAAGTACAATTTCAGACCTGTTTGTTCTTCTTTTTAATTTAACATACACATGTTTCACCACGATATTCTCTTCTTACTAATCAACTTTATTTCCAAACTGGTTTCCCACATTATAGGGAATGCATAGCCCATAACGTGCATTTCCTCTTGATATTTCAACCGCAGTTGCTAGATTAGATCTCGAAGTGTATGGTGCTCTGTGGCATTCAGGATACAGTTACTTTTGTGTCACTAGACCATAAGCTGAGTTCTTTAAGACAATAAATAAATATAAAATATTGTTTAAACAACACTTGCCTTTAATTGATTGATTGAAGGGTGTGTCACTTAATGTATATAAGAATGCTGCTATGTCCGATAGGTAATTTCGATTAGTTGGTTGTTGCTAGCCGAACCTCATTTTGTATAAACAACACATTTATCAATATCACACATTTAATATTCTTATAAATATATCCCAGTATCTTTCTCGCAGTTACGTAGATAAGAGCATTAAAACACGGTAAATTTATAATAAACTATCTGATACAATAATCATAAGATAAATATGAACAGTGATAGAACATATATCTTTTAATGCGGTCGGTTTGGTCTAATCTATTTTGCCAATTATTGATACGCATTACATGACACTCGAGTTGTTTTGTTGGCCTGACACGGTTGGTATGAGCACATAACTCTTAATATATTACAAGGTAATTAATTTCCAAAAGCACTAGCCACTTCACAAAACACACACCAAAAACATTCAATCATAAAGAAACCGACGTCGTCGCCTTGGAATGGTTTCAGCAGGTCTAAGCCAATTACATGCATTTGCGATCGTGTCTGCGGGATGTCGTGGCCTAACTCCTATTCCATTATATTTGACGCTTATACGCTCAATGGATCAATGGATGCCAGACGTGTCACTTATCGTGGTAGGTTGCAGACAGCTGTTGCATTTAATGTCTGCACAATAGGCTAAGTGCAAACATATGTTCATCAATGGCACACCTTGAACGGGTTTCCGTTTATAACAACTTCAAATATTTAAGACGTTACTTTCTGAGGCCGAACTGAATCAAGCCATGAAATACACATAAAGTGAAGTTTCAGCTGTACCAGCAAGGGCAGCATTATTTTACAATTCGGTCCTTTATATACGACAAGGAACCAATTGCCAAAAACAAGTGAGACACACAACAAATGCACTAGACACGACATTCACTTCGAAACCACAATAAGACGTTACTATACCGCTGACTGGAAACCCAGCTGATTCATTTAGGTTGATAAAGGGTAAACTGGCCACCAGTATTACATTTTAATTGCTTGAAACCCGAAAAGAATGTGATCGTTTAAATTCACGCTTCTTAATAGATTCATTCTATGGCGTTGTATAACCGTATACTATTACAACTGTGTTAGTCCGTGTTAATATACCAAAAACAATAATTAATAATTACAATCAAAACTACGAATATTAAAATAAATACAAGACCATAAGACATACGTTAGATACATATTACATATAAATGTTATAAATAAAAAACACACAAGATTTCGCAAAAGCAACAACGTGCGGTAGTAATACAACTAAAAACGGTGGAACATATTAATACATAACTTCAGTTTTACCCTTACGGGCAATAATTGGTAGTTTTTAAATATGAAATGAGACATAATGACACGTAATCATGTAATGTGTTCCATGAAACAATATTTATTTTAAATACTCAACACTTAGACTGCAATTTAGAGCGATTATTAACAGGTACATAAACACCAGGTACACAAATACGATTAACACCGAAATTCAGAATTAAATAAATGATGCAATCCAATGTTCATGGACCATAGTCATTGGCAAAGATATGCAGTACTTGTTCTGTGTTTAGTATGGGTAAGTGTACGCCTTGACGTTGCGTGAGAGTGAGTTATCACTATTTAAGCAAATAACAAAGTCTGATTGTATTTCGGTACGAATTTGGTCGTTCTATAAACTGCTTACTGCTTTAGAGTTTCTGTAATGGAAGGCATTGTTTTCTTCGTGATAATAAATAAATACGTCTTTTTTTTAAAAAACTACACAATTTTATCTCACAAGACCAATCCATACAGATTACAGATGTGTGTTGCATTGGGAAAGGTTTATTTAAATGAGCATCAAAAAGCCGCGTACTAGTCTGCCATGCCTGTCACTGTTAAGTTCCTCATTTAATTTCAACCTTCGAAATCGTCCTTGTGAATATTTTATAGAAATAAATTAACCCAGTGACCTGCCGCTAGATTGGATAACACACTAAAGTTCGCAACTTATCTCCGTTCTACTGCGAC
>VMBQ01002864.1:102452-125079 GCA_007657795.1 Dreissena rostriformis | reverse complement strand
AAATCCTTGTAAATATATCAACCCTTTATTTATCACACTAATACACAATTTTACTAACGACAGACATAATAATTCGGATGTGTTCATAGTATATTGTCTACATCACATCAATGAATACAGATAAATGTTCATCTTCTGTGTAAAATATTTTGTTATGAAAACGATATATGTTATTTCTAGTTTTCTGCTTTTTCTGTAATATCCGCAAAAACAAGAAAACATGCTCAATATGCACAAAGAAAATTATGTAAATCTATAAAATCAACACAACATTTTTGAGGATTTCACAACACACATTTCAAAAAATGAAGCCTGATAAAATTTACTCTTGCCATAAGTAAATAATCTACCAAAAAAAGAACGTGTAAATATTGGAAGGAAGACGGATGAAAATAACCCAATGCTTTCCATATCGAAATACTGGGGCATAAGAGATTATATTTTTAGAAGTGTTAGTAAATTAACAAAAAAAAAAATCCTTGTAAATATATCAACCCTATATTTATCACACAAATATACAATTTTACTAATGACAGACATAATACTTCGGACGTGTTCATAGTATATTGTCTACATCACATTAATTAAAACAAATAATTGTTCATCTTCTGTGTTAAATATTTTGTTATGAAAACGATATATATTATTTCTAGTTTTCTGCTATTTCTGTTAAATTTTACGGCCTTGATCCGAAAAGAACAAGAAAACATGCTCAATCTGCACAAAGAAAATTATGTAAATCTATAAAATCAACACAACATTTTTAAGGATTTCACAACACACATTTAAAAAAATGAAGCCTGATAAAAGTTACTCTTGCCATAAGTAAATAATCTACCAAAAAATATCGTGTAAATATTGGAAGGAAGAAACAGACTACACGAACATTTTAAAAAATAAACCTACTTATAAAAGCATTTTACTGTCTATTTTGCAATAGTAGTTTGAAAAATATCTATAATTGCTACCAGACTTAGAAATAAAATGGTTTAAAGAATCAAATAATCTGGTCTTCCTAACATTAACAGGACATTTCATATTAACAATACGCATGAACCTGTTTCCTGTCTAAAGCAAGTCAACAACAACCGATACATTGTAATGAATAAAAAACAATAATCAATGATTATATTTATCAACTCAATAATCTTTGCATCCGTTATACTATATAACAATAAATGCAAAATCAAAATTAACAGTATAGTTTATAGACCAAATGGTGTATTTAAATGAAATTAATTTTTACTTTGCAGGTTTTCTAAAATATTACATTGATTTAGCATTTGGCACATCACTTGCCTCATTTGCAAGACTTGTTTTCTGAATATTCACATACTTTTAGTTATTATTATTCAAAATTAAAGATGCACATTGCTAAGAACCTAGAATATTCAGAAGTTAATTTAGTTTATATCATTTATTACATTTTGAGTATACGTAATACATAAAAATTAAAAAATATGTACAACCACACACACACACACACACAAATAACATTAAAATCAAGAAAAACACGGCAAGCAAGACTTTGAAGTATTGTTAGCACTTCAGGAGTCCCATACAAGTTCAAACCAATGTGACCAAAGATTGGGCATAACCATTGTATTGCCCTAACGCATCTATATTTTCAATCTTTCGAAACAATATCCTGGTTTTAGACTTCCGGAAAGAATAAAGGTACTGCGATACTCCTGCTGTCGTCTGTTTGTGTATGCAACGTTTTGTTTTAATATCTCACATAATACCGAGTTTCTGAAGACGGACAGACGAGCAGAAAGTCAGATTGAGGGGTTGAGCTATAGACAATGTGTATAACAGGGCTCATATTGTACATACTTATTACATGTAGTTATAATTATTAGTCAAGTAAGAGAAACCTGACCTTTGACCTCTGGTGAATAAATAATGAGCCGTTTCTAATCCTCGCATTTTCGTTGACGTCGTTTATACCAAGTTTAAACAAAAAGTATAAGGTTCTTTTGGGTTACCGCACTAGCCTGTTTTGTAGTGAGATGACTGACGATCAGACATACGGTAGATTGCCAACGTTAACCCTTCAGTCCCCTTTTGTAAAACATCGTTAAGGGACTAAATATGGTTAATTGCATGCATAATAAGAGTCCCCAACCGGAGAAAACCGGATATCAATGAATGATAGTGAAGAAGCTAAATTCTAAACAGTGCATCGTTTCATATTAACATTTTTCGCAGCAGTAGTTACATTTGTTTCTGATTTGCTTTTAAACATGCATGTTACCGCTGGGGAAAAAATACTTCCACAACTAGACCTCTGCTAACAAATACATGTATAAAGTAATGGATGCTACCAGATAATTCGTTTCGTTAATGGAAAGATTAACTTTAAGCATGTGAAAAATAAAGAAATAGATCAAGAGATCTTGCACAGCAATAAACATGTCCTCGTTTAAGCGAACGATAAATACTAGTAACTAGTCGAAAAAAAAGGAGCGGACCGTACTGAATGCGCATGTGAACTGCACAACGATACTGTAAACTAAGTTTAATAAAGTTCGAATCATAATTAGTTCCCATGATTTCGCAGAGCAACAAAAGTTTTCTCGCCAATTCCATACAAACCCTTCATGTCCTGATAAATCTCCATTAAACACAGGATTATTTGCAAAGAAAGTTTTTTGTATAGGACTTCTTACATTTGTTCGTGCTCACGGTGTATAAAGTTTAATCGGAAAACTGTTTGTGTGATATATATTAAGTCGTTGTCTTATCTTTTGAAACAAGCACATTTCCTCCTTTCAACAATTCAGGATATAACTATTAACACTTGTTCTTAACCACTCATCGCTGTCAAAACAACAACATTGGTAAAGCAATTGTATTTTAATATCCCTGTACCCTGTTCCATCAGCAATGAGTTAAGCTTGGGTCCATCTAACTTGTTTTGTTTGACGAGAATTTGCCGAAGAGGTGTGAAATATCAATATATATATATTAAACACCAAGCTTAGAGATGAATAGATAAACACCACAAGTGGGTGCTAAAGATGGCATGTGTTCACCTGACATTACTGTTGCGTATTTATAGTAATTTGACGTGTCACTTTTGTATTTTTCCAGCTGAATAACTTTGGAATTAAATGCCACGATAACATAAGACTTGTTATTAAGAAAAGGTTTCGTGCTTTCAATATCGTTGCCTTAGTCGATATAAATACCTTAAAATATTCGTAGGCAGTCAAGTAATATTTGTTTCAAGTCTTCAATAATGTGACTTATTCAATCTCTGACCCTTTTTGGATGGAGATCTTGCTGAATCTTTCTGAATAAGCAATGCTTGAACGATATTGTTGATAATTTCATTTACAGAACATTTCTCAACAATTTTCAGTGAAGATAAAGTTTTGTTATTCTCAAGTGTCCTGGTGCTATTTTCTATCTCATTTAAATCTTTATTCATTTTCCGACTGAGAAGGAAAAGATGTTTCTCCTTTCCATGCTTCTTAATTGAAGTCATTTTCTCTTGGTTCGACTTTATTTGCTTTTGAAGATTGATTGCTGAGGTTTGTTGACGCCGAATGATTGTTAGAAGATCATTTGTTTGCGTTTGACACTGGGCCATGAGGTTTGTCTGAAGCGTATTAAACGCAGATTCCAACTTCGCATGAACTACCTGCAAGTAATCCTGGACTCGTTCAGGAGTACCAGACACCGCAATTTCATGTTTGACCTCATGTTTAGTAATATTTTCCAACTGTTCATGTAAATCAATGCTTCGTTCACAAAGTCTTTTGCTTAATGTGTTTATGTCTTCACGTCCCTCAGTCTGCACATTGTCCGGCTCGAAATTGACCTCTCGGTCATAAAATTCACCTTGAACGACATGGCCCCAGCCTTTGTTGTGGAGTTCCTCCGCGTCATAACCCAAACGTTGGCCGCGGAATAGGTTCAAAGTTTCGGCTTGGGCTTCGTTCGGATAGATGATTGGCCTATGGAGTAGCTTCGCATCAGAATTCAAACATAGGCCGCGGAATTGGTTCCAAGTTTTGACTTGAGCTCTGTCCGGATCGATATTTAGAATATCTACCTCTGGTTGATTAAATTCATCCCAACTTTGCCTGTGGACTAGCTCCGTGCCATAGCCAAAATGTTGGCCGCCGACTGCGTTCCAAGTGTGGGCTTGGGCTTTTTGCTGATGTGATTCCTGATGTATCTGTTCATGGGTGAATGCACTTTGTTTAGCCAGTCCTTCTTTCAGACACTGCTCAATTGTTTTTAACTGCCGACAGTGTCTGTGTTTGGTATTAACACACTGGTTGCAACACAGTAGATCTTCGTTTACGCAGATGTAGACCACTTCTTCGGACTGATGATTCGGACAAGTGGTCAGTTCCTTCATCAGCTGAACCACATGCGCGGGCGGTGCTTCTCCCAGGTTACACAATTTGTGATCTTTGCTGATTTTGGATTTTTTATGGCAATTTCCACATGCAACACAAAATTTCTCGTCACAATCCAGACAGTACACAAAAGCTGTTACTTCCTTGCAATCTGAAAAGCACGGTTCACATAATTCTGGCGCTTTTAATGACATAACTTCATCACTGCCTGTGTGTATTCCTTCATTAAAAAATGAAGCCATACTAATATCTAATAGTCAACAGTCAATGAATACAAAATGATTGTTTCTTATTTCCCGATCATTGAAAGATTAAAACGGTTATTTTCTGAAAAATGAGCAGGAAGAAAATTGAAGCCGTCATGGTACTCTACGTGTATCGTTTGCCATATGGAGCGAAAACCGAAACGGGCTTAAATCGTTATTTATAAATAATTTTCCGAGCTATTTTTTACTCAAAGCAATTTTATGTGAAACTGTTGGACTTCCTGGTTGTTACAATAAAACACGGGGAAATAAGAGATATAGTATACTATGACTCTTATAACCCCATGTTTTAATGGTATATAACAACCAGGACTACAGTTTTATACCGTGCTGCTGTGTACACAATGAATTAAAGCAACATGCTTCTAATAGCTTATTAACATGATATTAAATGCCAGACCGTTTAAGTAATATTAATTATTAAAATATTAGTTGTGTGTTTTCAAACAAGAATGCATTATATTACAGTTCCAAAAATATTAAGAAACCGGTTTCTGGAATTTGATCACATTAAATCAACCAAAGAGACACGGATATTAATCAATTCTTTAAAGGGACTTGTTCACAGATTTTGGCATGTTTTGAAGTTTGTCATTAAATGCTTTAATGTGATAAATATTAACATCAGAACTAAAGAGCTCCAATATAAAAACAAGAATAAAAGAAAAAAATGGGTGTTTAACCTCACCAGGGATCGAACCACTGACCAATGGAGTAAAAGCCAAGCGCCGGAAGCACTCAGCCATCCGTCTATACGTGTGTGGATGAGTAATTCAGAGTTTATGTTCTGGTCGTCGTTGAGTCTTTACAACTACATTATGTACGGACCTGACCATCCGTCCTCACATGGGTTGTCATTAATTTTATACTGTGTATAAACATCCACGTGTTGTTACAAAACACAACGATAACACATGAAATCGAAATTTTAAATCGTTTCGCGTCTTTGGCGCTTTATAATTTTATCAGTTTCTAACGATGATTTTTTTTTGTTAACGAACGTGTATTTTCAGTTTAAGTCTGCGGCATTAGTGTTATTTCGCACACTGATGCATATTGTTCATTTATTTATTGAATCTGTGACAAAAAGTTGAAAAATTCTCATTTTGACAAACTGTGAACAAGTCCCTTTAAGTGTGCTTCATTTACTAAATAATAGATTCCATTGAATATAATATACACAACTGCAACCCTAGCTATTGAAGGAAGGTCTGACAAAACTTTTTCGTCAGTGGTTGTATAGTACTTGCGCTTCTCATCTGTACAGACCTTCTGTCTAATAAGTAAATATTAGACGAAAATGCACTGATACGTTTTACATGTTGCTATATTTTGGGACGGTCCGCAAAGATCCTCGAATCAAACGAGCTATGTCTTCACGAATAAATGAATGAAATAATCTACATACTGTACTGATTACAGTATATGTTGAGAATATCATATGATATTAAATAAGATCAAAATAAAATCTAACTTAAAATCAATACCCAATTAATTCAATGTTATAACCCCGCGACTGTATCTATTCACATGACACATGAGCACTATCATGGTACCATTTTAGTGTTTATGTGTCGTATGGATAGATATCGGCGCGGGACATTAAAATGGAATTAATTGTGTACACGAAAAATTAAAAACGAGCATTTTATATCTACAAACACCCATGTTACCAGAAAACATCTCGTTTTGAAATTTTGGCTTTTGCTATAAGGAACATTGATTTTTTATTGGGTAACTTTATTTTACGAATTACTTTACGAAATTTCCGTTGATTTCTTAGTATTAATGTTACTTTAAATAAAGTAAACCCATAAACAATCAGTGTTCCTTATAGCAATAGCCAAAATGTCAACGCTAGATGTGGTCTGGTAACATAAATTTAACAAGATATCAAATGCGTTTTTTTTTTTCTTTCTTTTTTTTGTGCTACAATATATTCAACACGTGTTCGTGTACCAATTAAGTGTTCGTGTGTCGTATGAATAGATATCGTTGCGGGAAATTGAAATGGAATATATTGTGAAATATATTTTGAGCGTTAAAGGGGCTTTCAATTTCCTGGTTGAACCTATCGCAATAATACTCTAGACATAGCCAATCTCCTTTATTCTAGAATGACCGTGCGCATTCCCAAGGGAAATAACTGGTGTGAGGAGTTTGAGAAATAGCCTTATGTTTGCTGCAAGTCCTGGCGTTTAGTGGGTTGCACACTTTAATTTGTATAACTTTTTATTCGTGAATGAATTAGATCCTTCACAATTGCTCACAAAGCATGTCGAGCAGAAATTTAAGTAATCTTTCTTCGCTGCGTTATCTGCATGTTGATTGAATGTTACGGTTGAGTAAGCATCGCATGAATAAATAATTGTTATCACCTTCTGACTCATTTTTGTTCCTGTCAACGTTTTAAAGCTGTTAAGTCGCTGAGTTTTAGAGTATGGATTATTTGGTATTTAGAAGTGCTTTTGCAATCGAAGGGGTGGGTAATTTGATTTAAATGTGAATTGAATACGTACATAGTATACAAAGTATTGCATATGTATAATACTGAAATATAAACAATGCATACATTCGGAGATAACAATCAAATACAGTCCGATAGGGGATGTATTTAGAATTGTAGATCTCTTAGAACTATGTTTCTATGATCGCTAAGTTGGTGCCGGGATAGAGAGTTACCCTTGCTAGGCCTTCAAAATGAAATAAGGGCGAGCTTAAGCACGTGTCCGTGTCGAACGGGAATAACTTTCTCCATCAATGACACCTACCATGTATTGTTATAATCTAAATGCGAAATATTTAATTTTAATCATTGTAAACATCAGTTTAGCAGAAAACATATAAATCAAATATTAAAACCCGCTCTAGAGTTCAATACCGAAGTCTGGTTTAGAGCATCACGAAAATAAGGTTATAGTGTGACGTCCCCCGAATTTACACCAAAGGAAAAGTTCAACAGAGCTCTCTGTGTGCATTGCTACCTTATCGTGATTTAAATCCTGCTCGCATTTTTTTGGATCTTTTTATTAATAAAATTATTGTGTATTATGGCAGGTGATATAAATAAACGCAAGTTTCTTAAGCGCATTTCCTATCATGTACACATGCAAAAATAGTCACTTTAATTTTGTGGCAGTGGAAGGGAAAATGCGTTCAAATCAAATTATCATGATTCTATATATTTCATTTCTACTTTCTTTTAGAAATAAAATGAAGAAAAAAAATAAGCTTCTATCATTTTTAGTTTTTAGATATTGATTTTTACGTAATACCATTGTTTGGTACAAAATGACTCATATTTCGCAAATATGCTTACAAAAAATGAACATAAGACACACTAGTAAATGAACAATATACAGCAATATTATGATACTTTATTCCATAAGTACATGTACATTGTATACTTAATTCAACACATACAAACATTTTATTTGTGTCCTCTTATACCATTTTTTTCTCAATAAAACAAAGATTGTTGTGTCGTTATTTAATTTACCATACAAGAACAAAAATTGCATATGCACATTTTATACATATTTTTTAAAGCGGGACTGTACGATTTTGTCAAATATTTATGATTTTTTATAAAATGTGTTAAAAATTAGTATACATATATTTCAGTATAAATTAAAATAAAAGTTAAGAAGAACATTTGTCGAAAAATGCGAAATAAGCCAGATATTTAAATCTGAAATTGAAAATGGCTTCCAGCCAAATTCGCCAGCATATATATAATGCATGTACAATGTGAATCTAACTTTAGTTTTAGTGCAGATTCGTTTATACGACACAAAGACACAATTTTATTTCCTAACAAATACGAGTAAAAGTGTCGGCATCGGCTTTAACCAGCGCTAACTTGTCTTTGCTGAATTTGAAATGAATCTGAATCTGAATGAAATTCGTCTACAATGTATAATTTTTATTGCCTATTTTGTGTCATCGTAACTTAATTTTATCAATATATTAAAATTTAACACATATAAAAATCGTACAGTCCCGCTTTAATATTCATATTTCATGTATAACTTTTGAAAATATCACGAGTAAAGCATTTATAATAATACTACAGCATTTTTTGTGTGGACAGTAAAAGCTCAAACATACTATACCTCATACCAAGGTGTTTGACTTCACTTTACAACATATGTTCAATGTGTGCACTATTGCTATTGCAAATTGAGTTAAATATGTTCCACATTTGTATACATCACACAATAAATATGTAACAGTTACACCAGTTTATATGAATATCAAATATAAAGGATTGTTGGTTGTCATGGAAACTAATAAATAAAAGGATCATAAAACACAAATTTAGTCAAATACAATACCTAAACTGAAATGTTTATAATTATGAAAATGAAGTTCAAATTGCATTGATTTACATAGTTTGTTCTCAATATTAAATGATAAAAAATATAAACTAATTAAAAAAACAGCAATTTTCCAAAAATAAAAATATGTTGCACTATCGTTCAGAATATTGAACATAATTAATGAACTCAATAACGAAGTCTGGTTTAGAGCATAACGAAAATAAGCTCCTAGTGTGAATTAACACTACATCCCAATGCATTCTCTGTAATGTTAAAGAAAAACTGTGCTTACCATATAACATAACACTGTGATAATAATATATTCAAATTCTTGGTTCAATAGTTATACAGAACACCACAAACATATTTTAATATTTAAAGTGAAACTGCACGATTTTTATATGTGTTAAATTGTAATATATTGATAACAAGAGATGTGGTTGTCAAAAACACAATGCCCCCAACTGCGCCACTTTAAAATAAAATTTCTAATTTTCATTTGGCAGGTATAGATATTATCTCCCTTTAAAGCTTGTTATTTCCATTGGATTTTGTTTTTTGACCTTTGACCTTGAAGGATGACCTTGACCTTTCACCACACAAAATATGCAGGTCTATGAGATACAAATGCATGCCAAATATCAAGTTGCTATCTTCAATACTGCAANGTTTTATTTAGTGACTAACGTAGTTTTCTATTATCATTCTTACCATCTCAACTAACGTTTTTGTGTTAAGGAATCTGAGTCAATCCACTATAGTTTCTTCGTCCTGTTTGTTCAAGTCGCCTTCGAAATGCTTTTTTATGATAGAATCTTTTATCACTAATATATTTGCATTATATTGTCGGACTCATGATACTTTCTGAGGGTCATCACAATATTAAACAATGTGTTTTCCGAAGACTTACGTTAACAGAAGTATACTTCAGCTACTTTGATAACGCTGTTTTTTCGAAGAAGCTAAACGGCACAGAAACGTTTTCAACTATGAGCTTAATGCCGATCCTTCTTTTTTTTATCCTTTTTCAATGTTATATCGTGTATTGATAACTTAAACGTGTTTTCGTTCGGCTAAGGGATGAATTAAGTTTGGGTTATTCTTTAATAATTATTGGTGGAGCCTCATGTCTCAAAAGTTCTTCATTAGAAATTCTCGGAAGTTATACAAAACATTTTAAGTGCTGAAACGCGCATTACTGCTTTATGATTCTGTATAAAGTAATAAAAACAATTATTTATATGTCAAACCTTTTAGAATACCATTTACACAAAACGTAAACGTTATTGATATTCAACTAACAGTGTTTGTTATCATTTTATATACTCTGTAGCACCAACACAATTGACGTCATATTGATTCATAAACAAAATCGGATTTTATTTCAGCGGAATTGACGGCATGACTTTTGTCTTGATCCGTTGATGTCACTGAAACATTCACGTGAATTTCTGTAGATTTCTTGAAATGATTTGCGGTGTATAAACATATTCTTATTAAATGTATTAAATTTGAACATAAACATTAAAAATAAAGAATGAGATCGTGGGCAAATGAAAATTTTATTTGTCGAAGTTCATTTGAGGTCGAAAAACCTCAAGTATAGATACGACTTTTCACACCACCCGTGATTTGCACACGAGATTTCATTCAAACGCATCTATTCTCCTTACAATGGCTAAATGTGCTTTGAAAAAGTGATCTAATTGAATCGCAATTATTCCCCAGAAGTCGACAACACGCCGTATTTTTTTAACCATATTCTGCTCGTACGTGTGTATACTGTGTTTGTCTAAATAAACTCTTGACAGTACATATGAATCGTTTATTAGGGTGAAATTTTCCAAATTATACCGGAGTTGATATTGGTAATGATTAGTGTGCAGACACAGACGACTTGTTACAACCAGCACGTTTGTCATTTCAACACGTTCATAATGTCACTCGCACAAAACAACCCGTAATAAATGAAGATGTATTACCTTCTACCTTTTACTACGATCCAAGAATTGTTTTCACTAGTCATTTTGCAAGATTTGTTTTGAGAATGTGAGAGGTGTGACATCAAGAGGAACTTTTTGAACCAGTGCATACAAAACCACACTTTTCAAAAACTGATTAACACATTTGTATAGATTGAAGAACCAATACATGTCCAATATTTAGAATACNCCCCCCCCCCCCCAATACACAAAGAACATCTGTTTTGATAAGTATTCATGTTTAATAAGTTCAACATTCCAGAACCGATGACATTAATATTATTTAAAAATCAAGCTCAATAAAGTCTTCTGAAATATGTGTTTGTCAATACAACGTTGAATTAAATGCCGTACTAGCAATGAATGGCATGTAAGTGTCCTAATCTGTACAATACTCATTTACGTGGACTAAAATATAGTGGAATTAGGGGAAGTCGCGGAACTACAAGCCCAATGGCTTTTCTGTTCTACAAAAGCACATGAAGTGATTCCGATGTGTTTGTGCAAATGGGAATTTATCAAATAAACAACCGGCTTTGTTTGTAAATAGTCGATCATTTCATTAATCTCGTACGACGTATTGGTCATAAAATAATCAAAAGAATATTGTTTGCACCAACTTATACATATTTGTTTTCTGTGTTTATAATATAAAGCGTTAGCTTTGTGAAAATGTCATACCGCAGTTTACTCGACAGTCGAAACATTGCTCAATATTTAAGAAGAAAGAAATTATTCGAGAACAAAATAATGTTTTTCTCGCGTTTATAGACCAACCGATTTTTCCCATTAACATCTTACGATGGCCAGACAATAGCATCTTTTATTAGTTAAACATTAAAATGTTGCAAAATGCATATTTAATTGTCTAATAAAACATTTTAAACAGTATGGACTCATACGAAAGCACCACAGTACGCGTGCAAGATATAATATTGTATCGTTTTTATACATATATTATGTCAATAAGTCGTTTGTTCTTATATGTAAACAATAATATACAAATGATGATTCATCCATTACAACAAAATAAAACGTGTAGTTATGACCTTTTTCAGATTTGGAAAGGAGCGGATGCTACACTATTAAAGTAACCCTATATTGGTGGAAAGACAATGACATGTTTGGCGTACGTGGAAAGAAATCTGAAACATGTTTCAAAACATGTTTTTTCGGTTTTCGAAGACATACTAAATAGACCACACAAACAATTTGTATAATGCAAAATTGAAATAATTATTAACGATAATGGCTTACGATCAGATTTCGCTATACGATTACATCGTCTCTAATCTTTTCTATAGGGACAGTATGTAGTTGATACTCGGTTCGGTTTAATTTTATCGAGTCTCCGCGAGTTACGGTTCTGGTACTCTGGTCTTTTTTTAACTATTGAGTAGTTACATAGTTATTTCATTGAAATTTATTCTACATTGTTGATTTTTAATAAGAATTTTGATGTAATGAGGTTAATTAATATGTACTCTTAAATGTTAAATGAACCATTCTGTGCCACGTGTGAGTTTGGTAGCTCCTTAAAACCGGTTTAAACCCCTAATGCTTTTGCATTCATAGTTCATAGGCGGTGACTTAGTTTTGTTCATGTTTGCGCGTTGTTATGTACGTGTGTGGTTCAGGTTAATTGCATGTGTTTGGTGTCTCACTGTTTGGCAAAAGGTACCTTGCCATTAATAAAGGGCCATATTGTATAATAGGGTTTTCTATCCTGCATGTGCAGCTGAAGTATTTGAATTTGGTTGTATGCAATTACTTATAATACTTATGTTTTATTTAAGTGTTACATTTAAATAAACACAAATGTAGTTCGTACCACCAAAAACACGAATCTTGATATGAGGATAGCCCACGTGCCAAGAAAAGTACATACATACCTCAATATTTCATATGAATTCATCCAACAGCATATTTTTGTCAGTACATACAACATTCCATCCTGGGAAATGATGGCTGAAACGAATCTAAGAACGCAAATATGCTTTCGATAATTAATTGCAATTAAAGTACATTAACTAAAATGATGGAAATGCAATTTACTTGCACATGTCTTTTTGTGTTGGAAGCTTATTTCAACTCGAATGAAGAACACATATCAAAATTGATAACAACTTCTTTTAAACTCACAAAAAGTGTGCCCCTAATAAACAGCGAAACAGCGGAAACCTATCGATCAGCGTATCATTAAATAAAATGCTGAAAGTACTATTTATCTCTTTTATACGGCAAAATAGATGATATATTATTTTTAAATCAAGACATTTAGACATATAGACATACAGACATAAAGCCCCGCTTGAGTATTTAGAATACAATATAACTACTATATCCGTGACGTTACCTATTTTCGCCGTTCTCCTATTTTCGACGGTAACATTTGGTGCAATATAACCTATATATCGTCACGCGAGATCTCACAGTTGACCTAGTCCGAGAATAAACAACATTGTCACGGATGAATACACCGTGATTTCTTTTTAAAATGGACATCCGAAAGGTAAGAAATAAACAGATGCAAACAAACCTGCAACAAAATGCAAAATTACTTAATGCCCATTTTCGTTCCTGTTACTTCCTATGTTATTATTTGAATAGTGTGACTTTGTTCATAATCTTACTTGTAAAATGTGCAGCAGACACAGCATGACGTCACATTAGCGCGATATGTCAAATTTTTGTTAGCATATGTAAATCCCGTGAAAAATGCGTGATATATCTCCTTATCACACCTCATGATTTACAAAGTCTATTTTCAGGCCCCTCATTCGGAAAGAGGCAGCTACAGGGCCAGTTATTCACACGATGATCTGACAAATGCGTTCAATATGTGTATTGAACAAGGGCTTCCTGTTGAGAGGGTTGCTAAAAAGTTCGGTTTTCCGATAAACACGTTAAAGGACAGAGTTCGTGGAAAAATTGATATTGACACAGTAAAATCTGGCCCTTCCCCTTGCTTTGATATCGAACAGGAAACTTTGCTTTGTGAGCATATTAAAACTATGGCTGAAATTGACATGGGTTATTCTCGGCAAGAAACAATTAACCTAGCGTCTGATTATGCCATTCATTTGGGAATAAAACAACAAGGGGAGAAGTTAAGTTTGAAATGGCTGTATAGGTTTTTAGGTAGATGGTCAGAGTTAAAGGTAAAGAAACCTCAGTCACTAGAAATAGCAAGGGCCAGGAGTGCTACTAAGACCACAATTGAAAACTATTTTAAAGAACTTAACAATGTATCGACCAAATATCATTTGACAGACAAGCCATCCAGAATCTACAATATTGACGAAAAAGGTCTAAGTACCAATCACAAACGACCTAAAATTGTTACAGGCAAGGCCTACAAAGCACAGGCGGTAACAGCTGGTAAGTCCCAGACGGTGACCCTTATTGGTGGAGGTAACGCTTCAGGGCAACAAATTCCTCCGTATTGTATATTTCCTGGTGCCCGAATGCATGCAACCCTACTCGAAGGATCAACACCAGGAACATATGGGACAGTGTCTGATTCCGGCTGGTCCAATACCGACATATTTACTCATTACATAAAATACCATCTTGAACCTTTACTGTCAACACGTGATGCTAACAACCCCATCCTGATCTTATATGACGGTCACAAANTTCGTGGGAAAATTGATATTGAAACAGTTAAATCTGGCCCTTCCCCTTGCTTTGATATCGAACAGGAAACTTTGCTTTGTGAGCATATTAAAACTATTGCTGAAATTGGCATGGGTTATTCTCGGCAAGAAACAATTAACCTAGCCTCTGATTATGCCATTCATTTGGGAATAAAACAGCAAGGGCCAGAAGTGCCACTAAGACCACAATTGAAAACTATTTAAAAGAACTTAACAATTTATTAACCAAATATTATTTGACAGACAATCCATCCAGAATCTACAATATTGACGAAAAAAGGTATATGTACAAATTACAAACCACCAAAAATTGTTATTGGCAAGGCCTACAAAGCACAGGCGGTGACAGCTGGTAAGTCCCAGACGGTGACCCTTATTGGTGGAGGTAACGCTTCAGGGCAACAAATTCCTCCATATTTTATAATTCCTGGTGCCTGAATGCATGCAACCCTACTCGAAGGATCAACACAAGGAACGTATGGGACAGTGTCTGATTCCGGCTGGTCCAATACCGACATATTTACTCATTACACAAAATACCATCTTGAACCTTTACTACCATTACGTGATGCTAACAACCCCATCCTGATCTTATATGAAGGTCACAAAAACCCAAAAACCATGTCTCAATTGGTTTAATTGAATGGGCAAAATCAAATAACATAATTCTATTTGTTCTTCCGCCCCATTGTAGCCACCTACTTCAACCCATGGACGTATCGTGTTTCGGTCCGTTTGAAAATGCGTGGAACGCGGCATGCCATCACCATATAAGAGTTACTGGGGGTTATGTTGTAACCAAAAATGATGTATATGGTATTGCATGTAAGGTCTACACAGCCAAACTTACACCCATCAACATTCAGTCTGCTTTCCGACGAATTGGAATACACCCATTCAATGCAAATGTCGTAAGTGATATGGCTTCTGCATCATCTCTTGCTTTTGCAAAGACNCCACCTACTTCAACCCATGGACGTATCGTGTTTCGGTCCGTTTGAAAATGCGTGGAACGCGGCATGCCATCACCATATAAGAGTTACTGGGGGTTATGTTGTAACCAAAAATGATGTATGTGGTATTGCATGTAAGGTCTACACAGCCACGCTTACACCCATCAACATTCAGTCTGCTTTCCGATGAATTGGAATACACCATTCAATGCAAATGTCGTAAGTGATATTGCTATTGCATCATCTCTTGCTTTTGCAAAGACCGCCCAAACACAATTAGTGCTACAGTCTCATGAAACAGCTGTTTATTTTTTCGACAAACGATGCGCGCCAATTGTTGATAATGTACGCCCTGCAAAAATAAGAAAAATAAACTCTTAGTAAAGTTGTCGCAGGTAAAGCAATTACTGAAGATGTTGTGTACAATAAAGATAAAGAACATTTAAACAGAAACAAACCAACAAAGTCTGGAAAATCATCATCAATAGGAGTAAAAAATAAATCATCAACCTCAACAACATCTAAAACCCAGTTCCTTAACCTGCTACCTCATCTATGAACCGTACAAATGTCTTGGATGAAACTCATCATGAAGCTGACACCTCTGAGGACGATGTTGATGACTCTGAAAAGTGCTGCATGTGTAAACTGTTCACACCCACAGAACTAAAATATTGCATTAGTCTAACTCTGGTAAAATGGGCACAATGTGACATTTGCGACAGTTGGGTGCATCTTCAATGTTGCACACCTGTACAAGTAGGGATGATCAATTTCTGTGCCCAAAATATGCGAGCAAAGAAGAATAAAAGGTTTTAAAATTGTAAATAAAATACAAACATATTATATTGACAGTTAATTTCGAAAAACAGTTTATAAATTGTACATAAAATACAAACATATTATGTTGACAGTTAATATCTAATATTTACCTTTGCTTACTGTTGCATAACGTGTTGAACAACCCTTATAAACCAGTTTATGTTTAACCGGCGAAACTAGGTGACGTCACAAACACTGACATTTATTTATAGTGACCTGTAAATGGATGTGTTTACATATTTGAAGCCATGAAATAACTCAACAAAAACACTAAATGTGTGTTGGTAAGTGGTCTATTTTCCTCTCAGTTATTTAGTTTTTCAAATTGTGTGTATTCGTTATTGTAAAAAAAAACACAGTTTGTTTCTTACATCGGCTAAAAACTGGTGACACCAGGATAGGTGTTGTCTTATAATTACTAATTTTAACTAGATCTAGTACAATCGTTGGTTTATTCATATTGCAGGTTTTAAAAGCCTGTTATTTGCCCGAATCTATTCGACATTTTGAAATAACGTTTTTCTCAACAATGCATTTGCGCCACAGTACTCGAAATCGCTGCGAACGTCACAAATATTATGGAAGGACGGCTGTGACCTCTTTGAGAAGAAAGGGGTGACGTCACAGCAATGTTTTATATACATGTTCTAGCTACTGATTGGTCGGTTGGAGAAAGCTGTCGTACGTCATCTTCTTCTAATGTGACGGAGTTCTGCATAACCGCAAATATGCTGCAGTGATGTATAAGTTGGTACGCAGTGTCGCGAACACGTTAAGTAGGGATATTAATTAAACGAACGCATTTGCTATAACCGATTTACTTCACCACAAGTTAATCGGTAAGTGCAATAGTCATTAAACTTTATAATATATTACATAATTTTACAACTAATAAATTTGTGCATGTTTTAAGTATTAAACTTAGATCTAAATTATTTTTANTAATTAAGAATTCATGTACATAGTTACAATCATAAAATTATTTGATGGTAAATTGAGCAAAATTTTATTTTCAATTTGAATGCCTAGAATAATATGTCTTGTTTTAAATGGTTTGCTTGTTGCAAAGATAATTTGCATAATCACATACATGTATATATGAAAATATAATTTGATAGAAAATATATGATTATGATATACATGAGTATGTGTAAACAAATAAAAAGAGAATATGAGTAAGTACCTCAAACAAAATATGCTGAGCAGCCTCACAACAAAGCTTTGGAAGGAAAGGCACACTCTTTCTAAGCGTGTTTATCACATCATAGACATATAAAATTATGTCCAGCAAAAGATGTTTCCTAGGCTAGGAATCTCTTCAGGGTTAATTGACATGTTTATGAATGTTTACACAGTTATCAGACTCTGTTAAGTGATTCACTGTTCTATGTTGTGGTGCACAAAAGAAGGTCTGTCTGATATGTTGAATCTTCTTAGGTGTAAAAGTAGTTGGTACTCCATCCATGGTCCATGTGGCAACCGATATCTTAAAATAGACAATATCTTATATAAATAAAAATTAAGGATTATAGTGTAGTCATATGAATTTAATATTTTGCATTATTATACACAAGTGCCATTAAGTAAATAGAAATAACAAGTTCAGCTGCACAGTGACAATAATTACATTTTATATCCAGTATCCATAGCCAACTGTTGTTTACCACACAATATAACCCAGAATGTTACATGACTTTACATGTAATACAAAAAATCATCAGATATATCAGATACGTATTATTTTTTTGTTTTACAGCCGTATTTCTATAGTGGTTATATTCTCCAGACAGTTATTTTTTTCAATAAATCAACATTTATATACTTTACCCCACCCACCATAAACATTGATTATTGTGTATTCAAAAACGTTATTCATACGGCTATCAACACATCAAAATCAATAGTATACATATTAAAAATAGTTATCAAACACATCCAGCAATTATTTCCGATATTATTTAATGTGATGATTGATATTCTTACCTAAAACGATGGATTGACAATTTGCTTTTACAACGGCAGTAACGGAATATCCGAATTACGTTTAAACCGGAAGTCACCCGTTGAGAACGGCATTATGGTCTATTGGAAAGTGGAGAATGGATGTGTTTACATATTTGAAGCCATGCAATAACTCAACAAAAACAACAAATTTGTGTTGGTAAGTGGTCTATTTTCCTCTCAGTTATTTAGTTTTTTTAAATTGTGTGTATTCGTTATTGTAAAAAAAAAACGTTTGTTTCTTACATCGGCGAAAACTGGTGACACCAGGATACTAAGGATTATGTGCGATCATGAGTTTGAAATGGACAAACATTCTTTTATTTGTACATGATATCTTTTACGAAAAAGCATTGACTCAGGAAAGTGTTTTTTTACAAGTTTGGGAATATGACCTACACTGTGAGTACAGTCAAGTTACCATTACCGGATCAGTAGCGAAATAAAGTTGTTCTGGTGAAAAGCAATACATGTTTTGAGACTTCTTTTACACTAGTTTGATTAAATATTACCTTTGCTCACTGATTCAGCACATAGTTTTTTTTTTTTAAACACAGGCAAAATGTTTTTGTGATACCTTTTTTCGCATTAGAATTCATGCATTAACGGATCAGTTGTAGCCATAACGAATCACGTGATCGAAACCACTCAGGGGGCATCTAACACGCTATTTGAAGTGTTGAAATATGAACTGTGTTGTTTACAATGACCTCATTACATTGCCAGTTATAAATTATATTAATTTGTTTTTGATATTTATTGTTTTCTATATTATGTGATATTGTATCTACCCTTTACGCATGGTGTTCTTGTGTGAATTATCTGTTGAAAATCCTAAATAGATTGAAAAGATATGGGCATGTTATAAACCATGTAAATTGTTTGAATCATATCTAATCATCGATATTAAACATGGAACATAAATAAAACATAAAGATTAAGATCATTTATTGTAAGAATCAACAAGATTAGCATATATTTTAATATAATATATTATCGATACGCATATTATCACGCTTTATCCGTTATTGCCCTAATTTTTCATTTCATGTAAGGTGTTGCAAAATCTTTAACACGAATCAAAACTGAAAGACTACTAAATGGCCTTTAAATTAATGCGTAAACGTCTAACTTTCCAACAGAGTTATAGCATGTGGCCGCGAAAAATGTTTAACCTCGATTTGGAAACAAGACAGAAATCAACAAAGTTGTATATACATTTCAGCAAAACATATCGAAATGTTTGACAAAGAGTAGCTCCGATTACGACTCAATCATTGCTTTTTAAAGAACAAGCCTTGAAGTTGCTGTGTGCAAAATGTCATCTGAAACTATTTATCGCGATACGCATTCTTGAACATCAAAGTGATCCGCTATGGGTAATGATCCGGTAATGGTAACTGTACACAGATGTCTTGGTATGACTTCTTTTGCCACAAAAGAGCCATTTTGTAGCAATTCTTAAATCCTTGTCTGCAATGGATCAGAAATTTATAGATCTTTAAATGGATAAACAGTGCAATTTATTTTAAAAAGTGTGTAACTGTTTACTAACAAATGCAGGCCTCTTCCTGGCCATTTTGGGGAAAAATGCAATTTCGCAATTACGAATTTTTTCGCGTGAAATGTCCACTGATTTGGGCAAAACTAATTTAATATTAGTGTAATTAATTATATTTCAAATTAGAAAAACAATATCAAAATTTATAGTTATACACTTTCGTAGATGCAATTAAAATAAAATGGAGATATTATAATCATTAAACACTTATTTCTAAAACAAAATGTTTTGGAAATTGGGGAAAAACATTCAATTTGGGATTTTTGTTATCATTTCGCCATGGGAATGGGTCCGTTTAACGAACCTGTAGGCACACGAGGAAAAGGCCTGAAATGCAATTCAAACAAGAGGAAAGTCATGATCATTCATGTTTATAAAAACTTTTCATTAATACATACAACACAGATATAATTGTATCATAACTGGTCTGAACAGCATTATGCCATGTATATTTGTCAAGCATCAAATTGTACTGTCACGGATAACCTGCGGGCATACATATCAAATGTACCTCAGTAACCTACATCTTAAAAACATGGTTTTGTTTGGCATCATATCAACTTCCCAACATTTATTCGCATGCAAAATGAATTGTTACTCAATTCACACTGGAACTTTTTTTAATCAAACTAATTTTATTCCTAAAATATCTTTATATTTGTACTATTATTAATTAATTACCTGCGCGTTATACAAAGAAACGTATGTTACATCTTTTGGTGGTATTTTTATGCTCCCGGTAGGGTGGCATATAGCAGTTGAATTGTCCGTCAGTCTGTCCGTCTGTCTGTACGTCCGTCCGAAAACTTTAACAACATTGGTCATAACTTTTGCAATATTGAAGATAGCAACTTGATATTTGGCATGCATGTGTATCCTTCAAGGTCAAAGGTCAAAAAACAAAATCCAAGGGAAGTTATAAGCTTAAAAGGGAGATTATTTATATACCTGCCAAATGATAAATAGAAATTTTATTCCAAAGCGGCGCAGTAGGGGCATTGAGTTTCTGACAAACACATCTCTTGTTTTGTTGAATTTTAATATCGATTTATATTATTTTAAGACATTTAATTTCATTGTTTATTAGCACCATGATACAAGTAATGCTTCATAAAATTACTAATCAGTGCGGACATTTGTAAAGTGGGCAGTCAAACTGCCACATCATCCATCAACACCATAATTCTTAATCACGAATTCATTATAATCAAGTACCAATAATTGTTGATACACAAAACACACATACATAACATCATACCAAAGAAACCCATTAGCTGTGTAAAATGCTTAACTAAAACAAAAGAAGTTCTTTTTATGCCTCCTTCTTCGAAGAAGAGGGGTTATATTGTTTTTGGCCTGTCTGTCTGTCATTCTGTCCCAAAACTTTAATCTTGGTTATTACTTTTGCAATATTGAAGATATTTGGCATGCATGTGTATCTCATGGACCTGCACATTTTGAGCGGTGAAAGGTCAAGGTCATTCTTCAAGGTTAAAGGGCAAATATATTGCTCAAAATCGCCCAAAAGGGGGCATAGTTTTTCTTAAACACATCACTTGTTATTATGATAACACATATTTTAGTTGTACTAGCTGTAGCAGATTTGTAATAATCACATGTTATTCACGCATAGCACATGATGTTTGTGTCACTGATTTATGATGATTTAGATTATTACTTCACACAATTTTTATTCTTATAGTTTTTTTCTGCAATCAAATTGAAGCAAAAAAAATCAAAGGGAAGCATTTAACGTTTGTGTTATTTATTGTACATCTGTGGATATAATGATCAATAAAAGAGGGTATGTAAATTCTAGTGATTCCGGGCTTTGGATTAAACGTAGTGAATTGTATAATGTCTTTTTCCCATGCTTATGCTTATGAGTGTATTTTGTGTCAATACTTCAATTGTTACGGTCTTCTGCAAATACTGCGTTGTGCATAATACATTAAGTTCTTGCTAGAAGACTTCCCCATGGGGCGGAGCTATTGGGTTGACTGGCTACTGCTAAGGGATGTTTTATACAGTATACATGTACACGTCTGAGATGTGACCGCACAGGCAATTAGTTTCCTTTTGAGTTGCATATGCAATTTGTTTGCAAAAAAATAATAATAGAAAATCTGTTATCGTCCCTTGTTTTCCCAAAGTGAAAGATTTTATCGCCACTTTACTACAACTTATACATTTTGCGACATTTCGATAGGCAGCGGGAGCCTTGCCTATACTTATGAAATGGCATATAGACAATCCCAGAATCGATAAATTGACCGCCGCCATATTGGCTATTACGTCACCCGCTACTGAAAACGGTACTGAAGAATTAGGCAGATTACAACGTTATCATAGTGTACACCCGCTTTATTCCAATAAACAGTACTTAAAGACCGAGGATGGCTTTTTTTATTGAATAGTACATAGCTTTGCTTGTCTAAACAGTTACCATTTCGTTATTAATATTTCCCTTGTAAGTGTCATTTTAAAGGTAATATACACATCTATAGCCGAAATGAAGTTTGTGATTCTAAAATTGGTCCGGAAATATTTATTAGCGGAACTCTGTAAGATTTCAGGTATAGTTTTTTTTTTAATTAACATAATGTATCTAGTTTAGTCTAAAACTAAAGTGGTTTTTAGCAATCTTTTATTTAAAAATCGCTCTCATACTAAGACAAAAATATC
>VMBQ01002864.1:74239-97470 GCA_007657795.1 Dreissena rostriformis | reverse complement strand
CATTCAACATAATTAAATAAACGTTCATGTACATATGCTATAACCCCCACCGCTGTCCCTCCTTGCGCCTAATGTTTTGTTTTTTCTATTTAAAACAAAATAATTAAAATTGTCGACATCATATAACAAACTGTCATTTCCCCAAGTTTCAGTGAACAACAAAATATCGTTTGTACTAAATAATTGTTGAATTTCACATGTATCTAATTTATTGTAGGATTTCCCTTTCAGTCCTTGAATGTTCAAAACACAAAACTTGACCTCTCGTGACACCTCATCGCTGTCCTACTTTCGATTCGTGTTCTGCCTCGTTGCCTCTGCGCTGTCAATTTCATGGGATCCCACGCTTGCTTTCAAAGTAGATCTATTTTTAGAATTCGCTGCAGCGGCGCTTTTGATTGGTGGATTTACGTGGCTCGTCGTGTTTACATTTTTGGAGTTCGGTTTTTTGATGTTTTTATCTGTGTTTGTGTTAACATTCCTGGATTTCGGCGTTATCGGTTGTTTGGCGTTTTTATCTGTGTTTGTGATATAAACAGTTTCTGCGTACGACAGTTCCTGTTGGGATTTACGTTCTGTGCACACCCGAGGTATGTTTTCACGTGTTTTAATCTCAGTTTGTTCTATGTCACATGTTATGTTTTTGTTTACACTCTCGGTATATTGTAATTCGGATGGGTTTTTCGGATAATCTGTTTCTTCAAATATTTCGCTCTCACTTTCACTTCCACTGATTGGCGTGCTTACCTCATCGTCTATCACTGTATCTGCCGAGTACACTCTTTCTTCTTTGCCTCTGTTTTGCGGTATTTTATGTTCATTTTTGTCCGTGTTTCCTACTACTAATCTCTCACGTCCTAGTACTTGGAACCATTCGGGAAACATGTCTATAATTGTTCTGCCATTAACATACACAAATAGGTCCATGTCCATGCTGTGTTTTATTACTCTTAAAAGAATGCAGATGAACCTTATTCCTACTAACTACGTAATAACTTTAAAAAAAAAAAACACGAACTATTATGTGGTAGTCAGATCGATAACAGAAACTATTTAAATCTTCAAATATATTCGATAAAACCGTTTCGCTTCCTTGTTTTGCGTAGGGACCTATACACACATATATAGGTCCATGTTTTTTTCTTTAGTACCGTTTTGGAGGCGCGCGAGAGTATTCAGGGGCGGGTAATCCGGGAGGTATCGATTTCTGGGATTGTCTATTGATAAAAACACTTTAAACAGGGGATAGTAAACATTAAGTGGTCATTTACGTATGTTCAGTGGGAATATCCCCATCCCAAGTGAACGTCAATGTCATCACATCTTTAAATAGTAAATTCGACATTAACAGATTCTTGCTTCAAATAACAGTGATAATTTATTTCGTGTTGACCGGCGCGAAAAGTATGCAGCATGTACAACGTCGCGTCATTTGCATAGACACGTGTGTGTATTGAGCGTCGTATAAACAAGCACACATCACGCCAGGGGATTTACGCATGTTCAGTGGCAATATTTCATCAAATCTATAAATAGTCACTTACAGTAAGCCGAAATGTATTTGATACTTTGAAAAATGGCATTACGTTTGTGCAGAGACGTATATATATGGTTTATACGTCTCTGGTTTGTGTAACAGAAATTATTTAGAACTTTTATCGTCAATTTTTACCAGAAAGTGCTTTTAAAAATGGAATAAACGAGATTATCGGGTAATGAATAGAAACTTGAAAAAAAGTAAGTATGCAGTAATAGAGTCAGGTTGATACGGATGTATTGGAAAATCGTTTAAGTCGGGATTTTACTATCTATGCGGGAAAGTTTTAAAACAATTTAAAAAATATCTTTTTGAATGACTTTAAAGGGAGACTGTACGATTTTGTCAAATTTTTATGAATTTATATAAAATGTGTAAAAAAAACTTGTGATACATATATTTCAATATAAATTAAAATAAAAGTTAAGAAGAACATGTGTCGAAAAATGCGAAATACGCCAGATATTTAATTCTGAAATCAAAAAAGGCTTCCAGCCGAATTCGCCAGCATATACATCTATATCGTGCATGTACAATGTGAATCTAAATTTAGTTTTAGTGCAGATTCGTTCAAACGACACAAAGACACAATTTTGTTTCCTAGCAAATACGATTAAACGTGTCGGCATCGGCTTTAACCAGCGCTAAATTGTCTTTGCTGCATTTTATGAAATTTGTCTTGAATGTATTATTTTTCTTGCCTTTTTGTGTTATTGTAACATATTTTTATCAATATAGTACAATTAAGCACATATGAAAATCGTACAGTCTCCCTTTAAAGCTGGGTGGTTTTCTTGAAGAGTCATAGCGCACCAAATGACGTCTTTTGACACTGTTTTTCTTCGAGTTTTAACGCAGCACAGAACGACATTTGACACGATAAAAAATAAAAAAAAATTCGTCGGGAGGTCGGGAGGGGACCCCCCTCCCGAAACCACCCCTATCAGCCCCGGGGCGCCTGAAAAAATCCTGTGGAAAACCCTGGTAACATATGCCAAAATTCATAAAACGGCAAACTTTTGTGTTTATGAAAATCTTGAGCACTTTAATCATCCATATTTATCAGAATTTACTTTTTTTAAAGTAGTGATTATATAGGATTATAGGGTTATGGGTAGAGACCGGAAAAGTTGTAAATATACAGTATTATATAGAGTCGGGTTTATACTGATGTATTGTGGAATCGATCAAGTGAGAATTATATGTATGTATAATGTGGGATTGGGTTATAACAAAGTAATTCTTATCAATCACTTTCTAGCTGTTTATCAAGCACTTTATAGCTGTTTTTCTTTAAGAATCATATATAAAATGAACAAAATAACGTCATTTGATTCTATGACTGTAAAACAAAACTTTGTGAGGAGGCTTCCCTCCCTAACCCCGTGTAGATGACTTGCTGCTTGGAAATTGCAGGGATCAATTGACATTTGCATTGGTTAAAATACTGAAGTCAAGAGTAACTTTTTTGTTTCTGCATATTTCTTTAATGCTATATTCAAATATTGCTTTGCATAAATGAAGTAATATTTAAAATGATTGCATCAAAAAGCAAGGTTCTGCTTCATTTGAAATTCCAGTGCATACACCATTATTTTGAATTGTTCTCAGTTGACATAACATGAATTTGTATGAATTATGTAAACACAACCTGTGAACCTCGCAGCTTTTCATTGTGGATTATCTAGGTTAACATGTATTTTTAGCTCTGCTGTTTTCGAAAAAAAACGAGGTATTGTCATAGCCAGCGCGTCCTTCCCCCGTCCGCGTCGTCCCAAAACTTTAACATTGGCCATAACTTTTGTAATATTGAAGATAGCAACTTGATATTCGGCATGCATGTTTATCTCATGAAGCTGCACATTTTGAGTGGTGAAAGGTCAAGGTCATCCTTCAAGGTCAAAGGTCNGGTTCTTTTTTTTTTTTTTTTTTTAAACTGCACCCATAGCCAAGCGTTGGCACCCGCTCTGCGGTGCTCTTGTGTAATTATACCCCCACAAACGAAGTTAAGGGGAGTATATAGAAGTAAACTTGTCTGTCTGTCGTTTGGTTGGTCTGTATTAAGTGTCCGCTCTCTAATTCAAGTTGTTTTCATCGGATCTTCACCAAATTTGGTCAGAAGTTGTATCTAGATGATATTTAGATCAAGTTTGTGTATGGGTCATGCTGGGTCAAAAACTAGGTCACTTGGTCACTTAGTGGGTTTTAAACATTCAGCATGTTTTCCGCTCTCTATAATTCAAGTAGGTTTCATCCAATCTTCACCACACTTGGATAGAAGTTTTATCTAGATGATCTCTAGGCCAAGTTTGAACATGGGCCATGCTGGGTCACGGGTTCACTTAGTGCGTTTTTAGCTCACCTAAGCACAAAGTGAGCTATTGTGATCGCCTTTTGTCCGTGGTGCGTCATGCGCCGTCAATATTTACCTTGTCAACACTCTAGAGGCCACATTTTTTGTCCAATATTCATGAAACTTAGTCAGAACATGAGTCCCAATAATATCTTGGACGAGTTCGAAAATGGTTCCAGTTGGTTGAAAAACATGGCTGCCAGGGGGCATGGCAGTTTTCCTAATATGGCTATAGTAAAACCTTGTTAACACTCTAGAAGTCACATTTTAAGTCCAATCTTCATGAAACTTGGTCAGAACATGTGTCCCAATAATATCTTGGACGAGTTTGAAAATGGTTTCGGTTGGATGAAAAACATGGCCGCCAGGGGGCATGGCAGTTATCCTTATATGTCTTTAGTAAAACCTTGTTAACACTCTAGAAGTCACATTGTTAGTCCAATCTGCATGAAACTTGGTCAGAACATGTGTCCCAATAATATCTTGGACGAGTTCGAAAATGGTTCCAGTTGAATGAAAAACATGGCCGCCAGGGGGCGTGGCAGTTTTCCTTATATGGCTTTAGTGTATAGTAAAACCTTGTTAACACTCTAGAAGTCACATTTATTGTCCAATCTTCATGAAACTTAGTCAGAACATTTGTTCTAACGATATCTCGGATGAGTTTGAAAATGGTTCTGGTCTGTTAAAAAACATGGCCGCCAGGGGGCGTGGCAGTTTTCCTTATATGGCTATAGTAAAACCTTGTTAACACTCTAGAAGTCATATTTTTGGTCCAATGCTCATGAAACTTGGTCAGAATATTTGTACTAATGATATCTGGGCTGAGTTCGAAAATGGTTGAGATCCGTTAAAAAACATGGCCGCAAGGGGGCGTGGCATTTTTCCTTATATGGCTATGAAGTAAAACCTTGTTAACACTCTAGAAGTCACATTTATTATCCAATCTTTATGAAATTTGATCAGAACATTTGTTCTAACAATAGCTCGGCTGACTTTAAAAATTGTTCTTTTTTGTTGAAAAACATGGCCAACGGGGGGTGGGGGGCGGGCGGGCGGTCAGTTGTCCTTATATGGCTATAGTGAAAACTTGTTGACGCTATAATAGCCACATTTATTGCCCAATCTTCATGAAACTTGGTCAGAACATTTGTACCAATGAAATCTTGGCAGAGATTGAAACTGGGTCATATGAGCTCAAAAACTAGGTCATTATGTCAGCTTGCATTTTTTCATAATAGTCTAGTTCCTTTGGCTCTCAGGTGAGCGCCTTAGGGCCTGATGGCCCTCTTGTTTAACCTTCAGCATGGTGTCCGCTCTCTAATTCAAGTACTTTTCATCCGATCTTCACTAAACTTGGTCAGAAGTTTTATCGAGATGATCTTAAGGCCAAGTTGGAACATAGGCCCTGCCGGGTCCAAAACTTGGTCACGGGGTCACTTAGTGCGTTTGAAACATTGAGCATGGTGTCCAGTCTCTAATTGAAGTAGTTTACTTCCGATCTTCACCAAACTTGGTCAGAAGTTTATATAGATGATCTCTAGGCCATATTCAAACATGAGCAAAAACTAGGTCACAGGGTCACTTAATGCGTTTTAGCAATTTGAGTCTGATTTGGAATTTTTTAAAGCGATGAAAAGGCAAATTTGAGAAAAAAAATCATCAAAATGGACCAAATTGGATTATTTTTTTATCAACAAATATTGACACATCAGGCCTTTTCCTGGCCATTTGGGGAAAAAATGCAATTCATGTGAAAAGTCCACTGATTTGGGAAAAACGAATAAAATATAACTCTTTATAATAATTCAAAATCATATGTATTAAAGTTATAAACTTTGTTAGTTGTTTATGAAATAAAATCGAGATATAATTATGATTAGACACTTCTTCCTAAAAAAATTTTTTTTTTTTACTTCTGGAGGGGATTTTTTTTTACAAAATAGGGGAAAAATAAATACTATTTCTGGAGGGGAATGGGGCCAAAATTGCCATAAAAAATCACTGGTGACAAAGCTCTAGTTTCAACTATTTTTACCAATGATTGATCCTGTTTGAATACAATAATATACACACATCAAGGTGCAAAGGAATAAAAGAAAACTACTTTACAGTTTCTTCAAGAAGTATTGTTCATTTCGCAAGTAATAATCGTCTCCCCACTTGCTTCTACAGATGTCCCACCAGATTACATCAAAGCTTGTGATGCAACAGAAGGGGTTCTTGGAAATGATCCCGATGAAGCTATTCATGGAGCCACAGGGATCCGTCCTCTCCAGGAATAACCAGATGCCAGACGACTGCCCTCCCACACAGGTCAGTTAATTATTTTAATATGTATTGAGAATTGTGTTTCCCTATAAGCTTGTGGAAAATAAATAAATCAATCGACTACTAAGATGTCCCTGAACAATACAGGCACTTCCCATGGTGCTATAGCATATTGGACTTCTCCAAGAAAAATGTTGTTTGTTGCAGGGATTAATTTGAGATTTAAGTTGAAAATGATGATTTTATATTTGTTTGAATTATTAAGGAAATGTGCTTAAAGCGAAAATATTTATGAATATAATTATTACCATGAATACTTTCATTCAGTGGAATAAATTTGTTGCTTGTATTATAATTATGTATGCATTATAATTGGACAGCAATTCATACTCATGCCCTTAGATTTCATGTTGTGTCAAGTTTAAGTTTTAGAATGTGATAAAGAAGAATCAACCTCTTCTGGTTTAAAAAACTGAACAGATGTTTAACAACCAGCAAATTTAGCTTACTCATTGTTGTTGTTTGCTATCATATTGTATTGTTAGCTCACCTGTCACAAAGTGACATGGTGAGCTTATGGGATCGTGTGATGTCCGGTGTCCGTCGTGTGTGCGTGCGTGTGTGCGTCCGTCAAAACAATTTGTTTGTGTAGACAGTAGAGGTCACAGTTTTCATCCAATCTTTATGAAATTTGGTCAGAATGTTTATCTTGATTAAATCTGGGTTGGGATTGTATTTGGGTCATCTGGGGCCAAAAACTAGGTCACTAGGTCAAATAATAGAAAAACCTTGTGTAGACAATAGAGGTCACAGTTTTCATCCAATCTTTATGAACTTTGGTCAGAATGTTTATCGTGAGGAAATCTGGATTGGTATTGTATTTGGGTCATCTGGGGTCAGAAACTAGGTCACTAGGTCAAATCATAGAAAAACCGTGTTTAATGTACCATGAAGTGTATTGTGCAAACAAGGGAAACAACTAATGCTTGTACTTTTTCTAAATAAGTGTTACAGAATTTGTCTCCCTTGTAAGTTATTTAAATTTTACCAAATGTAATGCGTACTGCATTTTTGTAATGCATTGTATCAATAAACCTTGGGCAAACAATGAAATAAAGGTTGCATTATCTCTACTTAGTTTTGAATCTGGTTTAAGTGAAAAGTTCTTTCACCTTAAATTGTTGCATATCTGAGATACCCAGGTGGAAAAGGTTTTGCATCATGACCAGTGAGGAGCGGTTTGTTGGCTATAGGAAGTTTCTCAACAGGAGATTATCCCACATTGCTTATTATGTAACTTGGTCAGAACATTACAATTTTGTGAGATATGGATCCTGTCAATGAAAACATGGACGCCATTAGGCGGGCCAATTTTCTTCATGTGGCATTAGTAAAACAATTTGTACCCACTCATCCTGAAACTTTCTCAGAGCATTAAACAATTATATGACTGAGCCTCGCTCTGTGAAAAGGGGGTTTAATGCATGTGTGTAAAGTAAGCAATGAACAAGGCCTTGTAAAAAAGGTGAGCGAACTAGGGCCATCTTGGCCCTCTTGTTTTTAAAAATGTGTTCGGTTTTACATATCTGTGCAGTGGTACAACCAATAACTTGTTTCTGTGTCAAAGGTACAGAATATAAATACATTCATCTCTTCTTTTTTCAGCAACACAATGTTTCTGATGTCCAACCTAGGGTTGAGTGTTCAATACACAAGAAACTTGAGGTAAACTCTTACAGATGCACAGTCCTGTATTGTTTCTGATGATTGCTTAGAAGAACACTTTTTGCTGTTTGGCTACATTATAAATAAAGTTATACAATACATGTACCCATGTATAACACATTTGCAAATCATTAAAAAGGAAATATCTCATGCATTGGTAATATTTTAAGCATGCCAGAATATAAAGTATTCCAAGATGCATTTGTGATGCATCACCATTTGGCATTGTTGAAAAATTTACCTTTTATCTGAAACCAATAGCAGAATTTTGAAATAGTGACTCCACTTGGTATTCCACTATTATTATCTGTTATCAATTTAACTTAAAATATATCTTTCCTTTTAAGCAATAATAATTCCTTAAATCAGTTCAATGCTGATGGTCATCTAAGCCCTGTTGTAATAGTTTGTGGCATTAATTTGTATGGCCCCTGCATTTACTGAAGCGGGAGGCATATAACAATTTGCCCATCAGTTTGTTCGTTTGTAAGTCCGTACCAGGTTGACCCAAAATGACAAGTTTTGTCTGACATAAATAATGCTTCCAACAAAGCTCTGATACTTGCCTAGATGTTTTCTATGAAAACTCTCAACATTCCCACATCAGCTTACCTAATTTTGAGCTTGACATTTACCTACTTTTGGACTTTGACTTACTCATATGGTCTAAATTCTTGGTTAGCCAAATTTGATAATTCACTTAACGTAAATACCTTTGACTAATACACATATATGCTTCCATTGAAAACTCAGCACACTGAACTCATTTTGACCTTGGCATTGACCTTATTTGTACGAAGTCTACCAAATTAGCCAATGATTCAATACTGACATGGGTCTTCAGGGGGGCATCGGTTTTTACTGAATGTAGCATCTTTTTTATTTAAAATTGTGGGGAAAAAGTATGAATTGTAAAATGTCAAAGTATTGAAATTTTGCAGAAGCCTAATTTGTGGAAACAAGAAGCTGAAGAAAATAAAAGCCAATGTGAATCAAGGACGTGCAGACAATCAAGTGACAGAAGATCAACAGGTAAACTATCTCGTCAACTATCAGGTGTCTTTAGGTTTATTCTCCGTCCGTCGTGTCTTGTCTGTCTGTCAATTTATCTGTCTGTTTGTCAGGCTTTAAAACTTAAGATAACCTTACTGATAAGCATGATCAGCTTTTGTGATTGCCTTTAGAGTATGTCATGCATCATGCGTTTTCCCTCTTCCTTTGCAACATTTGCCTTGTTAACACTCTAGAAGTCACAGTTATTTTCAATCCCTATGAATATTTTTCAGAACATTTGATTCAATGATATCTCGGATCAATTCAAAATTGGGTCAAGTAAGGTAAAAAACTAGGTTAATAGGTCAAATAAAAGAAAAAGCTTGTTATCACTCTAAAAGTCACTTTTTTTGTAATAGTAATTTAACCGAGTTCGAAAATGCTTCCAGTTGGTTGAAAAACGTGGTCACCAGGAGGCGGGGCAGTTTGCCCTATAAGACTTTAGTGAAACCATATTTACACTCTAGAAGTCACGTTATTGGTCAATTTATGATAAAACTCTCTCAGAACATTTGTTCTTATGATATTAATTTAAGTTTAAAAATGATTTTTGTCTGAAAAACAAGCCCACCAGGCGACAGGGCATTTTTTTAAATATATAGTGAAAAATTAAGAAGTCCTGTTTCAAGTTTAATCATCATTTAATTCTGTAATAATTTCAAACAGCGATTTGTGTTCCTTCTTTTATAAGTATCAGTAAAAAGCACTTTCCCAAGTCAAGGTCAAGGTCATCCTTCAAGGTCAAAGGTCAAATATCATTGTATGTTTCTTTCCCAAAACGTTAACCTTGGTTAAAGTTTGGTGATAACTTTTGGAATATTGAAGATAGCAACTTGATATGTGGCATGCATGTGTATCTCATGATGCTGCACATTTTGAGTGGTGAAAGGTCAAGGTCATCCTTCAAGGTCAAAGGTAAAAAAGAAAAATGGTGCAGTAGGGGGCATTGTGTTTCTGACAAACACAGCTCTTATTTAACTTAAAAGGAATGCGTTTCTGTAAGTAAAATGAGTCATAACAGTAAGTACTACACACACAAATTAAACAAGGACATCAGCCTCATGGATGCCTGCAATTCTCAAAGCATGGCTATAAGAAAACTAAAACTATTGATAATGGCCATCTTAGTCAGTGTTGAAGGAGGCCCCAGACATGCAGTAGTCAGCCTCTAAGTTTAGTGAACAATTATATGTCTCAGATGAAGATTGTGCCAGTCCCAAATGAAGAATAAAACTAAATATTTCACCAAAAAAGGCATGTGAAAGAATACCCAAATGGGTTTGTGCAATTAAGTACCAAGAAATGAATAATACCAAAAATTCCAAATATGAAGATGCAAATTTAAGGTTTTTTTTCGCACACATTTTTCTCAATTGGGCTGGTAACCATACTTTTTCCTATTGGGCTAAAAAACATATTGCCTCCAGGGGTGGGGCAGTCTCTCATAAATGGCTGTAGTGAAACATTGTGAAAACTTTAGATGTCACATATTTTTCCAAAAGATCATACAAGTTGCTCAGAACATGTTGTGCTTATTATATCTCAACTGAGTTTATAAATGGGTCCTGTCCTTTGAAAGACATGACCTGCCAGGGAACAAGTCAATTTTCTCTTTCTGAGTTTTGAAATGTTTTTGTGCTGTTGAAACATACCGCTGCAAAGGTATCTGGAACAGTTGCGCATTAAAGCAAAAAAGTGAAGAGAATTCAGTGTTTTTGCGAGGCCCTGTAATTGCAATTTTCTCAGGTTGCGTTTTATGTCACACACAACAAATATCAAGTTTACAAACTTCAAACTTGTTTGTATATATAACTTCCAAAGATCTGCTTTCTGATTGGTTGAATCAAATATTGCAGCCATCTAAGACAATTGATTAAATAATGCAGTTGGAATATTTCTCCGCATTGAAGAGTATTTCGCTCTCTTTTCCAAGAAGATGTCTGCTGCACGACAAAAGTTGGGATTGCGAATTTACGGTAATTGAGGATATCTCCTCGCAAAAGAACAAAACTTAAACACACCATTGATTAATTATCAACATAATTTGGTTGCATGCCCTCTGACAAAGTTGCATGCAGGGAGTATTTCAGACAAGGCGGTGACATTTCTAGTCCTGGAGATCAAATCTGCTCAATGTTTAGAAAAAGGAATTAAATACTTTATTCTGATAACAATTGACATATAATTTAATTTGCAATATGGTACTTATTTACAGATGATAGCAACATGATTGTAATGCTTAATTGTTTATTGCAATGGGTTTGCACCATAAGGGAACACCAGTGATACTTGTAATAATGTCAAGACCTTGTTGTATTATTTCAGAAAATGTCCACAATATCGAAAGTCAAGATTCAAAGAAGCAAGAGCAAGAAGATGTAAGTTGATCTTTGATGATGTTCTTTTCTTTCGAAAAGTTAATGAGATTTAAAATCAAATGTATTTAAAAATTGAAGACGCCAGTTACATAGATGCATGTTAAATAATGTTTCAATTGTTCAGTCAGTTGCGTGGCAAAGGTTGGATAAGCACAGTAAAAAATTGATATTTATTCATTTACTTATACCTGCACTTTAATTTCAATAACAGTTGATAAACTGTGAATTGGGATGTGTGGAAATGTAACAATGGTAAACTTGTAAAGAGCAGACATTTACAAATACTTACAATGGTTGTACCTTAATATTTTGCAGCATCCAGATTTGATCAATACATCTGAAAATCTATGTGATAGTACCACGGGCAGCAAAAACATTGCAGGTTATTATTAGTTGCTTTGAACATCATCTCAATATTTCTCCAGCTGTGTAATTTATTTACTTAAAACACTATTCGAGCATTCATCATTAAGTAATACAATAATAATTCAATACATTTTTATTAGAACATGTATTTGTTAGCATAATGGATAAGTGCTCAGAAAACAATATGTTGAATAGTGTCATATATTTAAAATCAATGTTGACATTGATAATGTTAATAATGTCTTTTTGTTTTCAGAACCTAATATTGTATCCTGTCATACTCAGAAGGGTGTTAGTCCTATGCCTCAACGTAAGTTCTTTTATTTTCAGTTGTAAAATAGAGAAGAAAGTCAGTGAAATAAAACTGGTATTTCAATGGTCCCTGATTTTAAGGGATTTGTTCACGAGCTAGCATGATATCTTGATGAGTTCAAAATTGAGTCACTAGGGGTCAGGAACTAGGTCACTTATTTCTAAATAAAGAAAATGCCTGTGAACACTCTACAGGCCACAGGTATTGCCGTATCATCATAAAATTTGGTGTGAACATTTATCCATATGATAGAGTTCAAAACTGGGTCAGGTGTGGTAAAAAACTAGGTCACTCCGTTAAATGGAAAAAAAAGCTTGTTAACACTCATATTTTTTGTCAAATCTTTTTGAAACCTGCTCAGAACATTTGTTTTACAATATATTGGTTCCTGTCAGTTACAAAACATGGCCGCTTGGACATAGGGCAGCTTCTCTTATAAGGCTTTTGTGAATCCTTGTCAACACTTAAGAAGTCACATAATTTATCCAATCTTCATGAAACTTGCCTAGGATCTTTGTGCTTATGATATCTTGGCTGAGTTTGAAAATGGATCCGGTCCATTGAAAACATGGCCACCTGGGGGTTTACAGTTTCCTTATATAAAGTATCATGTAGTTTGGCAACAAATGTTGCATCTAAAGTGTTCACAAGCTTTTTTTTTATTTGACCTTGTGACCTAGTTTATGTTCCCCTGTGACTACGTTTCCGACTAAGTTGACATTTCTTGGGAAACATGCTTGAAGTTTCATAAAGACTGGGCGATAATTGTGGCCTTTAGAAAGTTCATAAGCTTTTTCTTCAATTTCTTCTGGTAACCCAGAATTTTTTCCACATGACCAAGTTTCAAACGCAACCAAAATATCATTGGGACAAAAGTTCTGGCCAAGTTTATTGAAGATTGGGCAATAAATGTGTCGAGAGTGTTAATTTGACCTTAAAACCTAGTTTTTGACCCTCTGTGACCCACTTTTTATACGCCCGTATAAAATACGGGACGTATTATGTGAAACCCCTTGGCGGGCGGCGGGCGGGCGGCGGGCGGAAGGCATCACTTTGTCCGGACTCTAATTCAAATTGTATTCATCCGATCTTCACCAAACTTGGTCAGCAGTTGCATCTAGTTGATATATAGGCCAAGTTCGAATATGGGTCATGCCGGGTCAAAAACTAGGTCATAGGGTCAATTAGTGCATTTTCAACGGCGCCACTTTGTCCGGACTCTAATTCAAATAGTTTTCATCCGATCTTCACCAAACTTGCTCAGAAGTTGAGTCTAGACAATATCTAGGCCAAGTTGGAATATGGGTCATGCCGGGTCAAAAACTAGGTCATGGGGTCACTTAGTGCATTTCAAGGATTTCATGGTGTCCGCTCTCTAAATGAAGTAGTTTTCACCCGATCTTCACCAAATTTGGTCAAAAGTTGTGTCTATATGATATGTAGGTCAGGTTTAAATATGGGTCATGCCGGGTCAAAAACTAGGTCACGAGGTTACTTAGTGCATTTCAAGCATTTAGCATGGTGTCCGCTCTCTAATTGAAGTAGTTTTCATCTGATCTTCACCTAATTTGGTTACAAGTTGTGTCTAGATGATATGTAGGTCAAGTTCGAATATGGGTCATGCCCGGTCAAAAACGAGGTCACATGGTGCATTTAAAGCATTTAGCATGGTGTCCGCTCTCTAATTGAAGTAGTTTTCATCTGATCTTCACCAAATTTAGTCAGATGTTACATCTAAATGATATCTAGGTCAAGTTCAAATATGGGTCATGCCGGGTCAATAACTAGGTCTCGAGGTCACTTAGTGCATTTCAAGCATTAAGCATGGTGTCCAAAACCTCCGAACGGGCGTATCTTGTGACAGTTTGGCACTCTTGTTAACTCATATGAAGGATCGGTGGAAAACCATTCTGACCAAGTTTCATGAAGATTGGGCAATAAATGTGGAATGTAGAAGATTCACAAGCATTTTCTTTATTTGTACAAAGTGACCTAGTTTCTGACCCTCAGTGACCCTGTTTTGAACTCAACAAGATATCATTTTGCTGAGTACCAGTGGCATAGCAATTTTCCTTTTATGGCTAATGTGAAATCTTGTGATCACTCTGGAAGTCACATTGTTTTCTCAATCATCATAAAAAATTCACAGAACATTTGTTCTAATTATACCTCGGTAGAGTACGAAAATGATTTTGATCTGATGGAAAACATTTCTGTTTTGGGTGGGTTTTTCTTATGTGGCTATCGTGAGACATAACCAGTTCAGAACAATTTAGTTCCTTGGAGTCTCATGTTATCGCCTAAGGGCCGAAGCTTAAGGGCCTTTGGCCCTCTTGTTCTTAAAAATGCAATTACAAATTCTTGCTGTACTCTTTCGACAACAAACACCGGGAAGGAGGGATACACTGTCTGTGACAGCTTCTTGTGTTATTTAAATCCGATTTTGAATCCAACTTATACTCTTACTATGTCTTGTCATTATATGACAATTATGAGTGTCCATATGATTAAATAAATGAAAAAGATATGGTGTAAAAGTCAGGCTTTTTTATGTCAGGCACTTGCAACTCAGTAGCAGAAAACAAGATACGGCCTTCAAGTGCAGTCGTGCTTCAAAACATGCAGCATTGTTTTGGTACAAGTGCAAGTGATATTGCAGTTGCAGGAAAAGGTACTCCCCTAGAAATGCTTTACAAACACACATTTTTTTAACAGTTCTGAAAGGTGTACTTTGTGATTTTTAACCACATGTGATTACATGTAGGTTCGTCAAATAAAGTTTGTACAAAAGATGTCTTTTAAACTTTAAATTTCTGATTTTCTGGACATACTTTAAATAAAATCTTGTAATGCTTAAAAAATGAAGTCTTACCCGACCCACCCTGTTTTTTAACTGCTGACTCAAAAGTTTTTTTTGTTACAAAAATATTGCGCGAACACCGCGCAACAAATCACAACAGTAAATCTTGAAAAGAATTAACTTTTTGAATTATAACTTGACATAAATTATCTAAGAGTGAAACAAAACTCGGACTTACGATAAAATATAACCCCATGATAACTCCTTGAGCTTTTTGTAGATTTGTTTTTGAATAACAATGGCTTATGATCTAAGCTGATCATATAATGATTTTGTGTTAATTGTTTTATTATTTTGTTAGCTTCAGAATCTCTGTCTTGAAAATCTTACATGTACATTACAGGAAGATATTCACCTGAAAGCAGCATTTATTGGAGCAAACTTGGGAGTCACTCTTACCTAAGCAGACATCCATTTGGCAGCATGTCTCTGGTATGATTGTCCTCCTTTTTAGCTCACCTGTCACAAAGTGACATGGTGAGCTTATGTGATCGTGTGATGTCCGGAGTGCGTGCGTGCGTCAACAATTTGTTTATGTAGACAGTAGAGGTCACAGTTTTCATTCAATCTTTATGAAATTTGGTCAGAATGTTTATCTTCATAAAATCTGAGTTGTGATTGTATTTGGGTCATATGGGGTCAAAAACTAGGTCAAATAATAGAAAAACCTTGTGTCGACAATAGAGGTCACAGTTTTCATCCAATCTTTATGAAATGTGGTCAAAATGTTTATCTTGATGAAATCTGGGTTTGGATTGTATTTGGGTCATCTGGGGTCAAAAACTAGGTCACTAGGACAAATAATAGAAAAACCTTGTGTAGACAATAGAGGTCACAGTTTTCATCTTATCTTTATGAAATTTGGTCAGAATGTTTATCTTGATGAAATCTGGATTGGGATTGTATTTGGGTCATCTGGGGTCAGAAACTTGGTCACTAGGCCAAATCATAGAAAAACCTTGTGTAGACAATAGTGGTCACAGTTTTCATCAGATCTTAATGAAATATGGTCAGAATTTTTGTCTTGTTAAAATTTAGGTTGGGATCGTATTTGGGTCATCTAGGGTTCAAAACTAGGTCACTAGGGCAAAGTTAAAAAAAAAACTTGTGTAGATAGTAGAGGTCACAGTTTTCATCCAATCTGAATAAAATTTGGCCAGAATGGAAATCTTGATGAAATCTGGGTTGGGATTGTATTTGGGTCATCTTGGGTCAAAAACTAGGTCACTAGGTTAAATCATAGAAAAACCTTGTGTAGACAATAGAGGTCACAGTTTCCATCTGATCTTAATGAAATATGGTCAGAATGTTTATCTTGATAATATCTGATATTGGATCGTATATGGGTCATCTGGGGTCAAAAATTAGGTCAATCAATAAATAGAAAAAACATAAAGAATTTTTATGTAACTTGAAATATGAATAAATGATAATTTGGATATTATTAACTTAATTTTTTTAATGATTAAATAAATGTGTGAAATGCTTGAAAACATCTTGCAATGGTATGAATCATGTCTCTTTTTGTACTTGCAAGTTTTGGTGAATATGTTTGAGATAAAATCATATCTCTCAATGCCTCACAGGTCTTATTAAAGCCACTGGACAACTGCCAAAAACTGAACTGTTACAAATGTTTACATGATAATGCCCCAATTTGTGGTTAAAAATTCTGGTTTGTTATAAAATGAAGCAATATCTTTGAAACAATTAAGCATTTAGTTACAACTTCACTGATTTATTGCTTATACTATCAAGCCTTCACTAAAGTCCTTGGGACAGCTCTTATAATTATATTTCTATGTTAAAATTTGCTCAAGATCTATCTTGTTTGTCTTGTCTTGAAACTAAATACAACAAACAGATTAATACATTTAATAAATAAACAAGTCGCAAATTTGTTTTTTTAAATACACTGTTGTACAAAAAAATCAAACTTGTTTTCATAAGCAGTAAACAATAGCAAAAATGAGTATTTATGTGATCAATATCTTTATCTTCTATTGTGGAACAAAATTCTTTCCCATCCCTTCAGATATTTGTACTATGTGACTTTAGTTCACAGTATTTTTGAATTGCATGCATGTTTATATATTTAAATTCAAATGACAAAAGGCAATCAACATTTGCTGCCATACTGTACCTATTGTAAGTTGGCACTATTACCTGCCATACATGATTTCAAATACTGATTCATTAAGGATAAAAATGAATGATAACTATGCTATTGCTTACGTATAACTAAATAAGGCTTACATGTAACCAATTGCTTATTATGAGTACAAACAAAATTGAAAGAAATATTATATTGAAACATTAAACTTACGATCATAATGTCAAACAATAGCCAACTTCCACAACTCTTTCACAGTTCTGATTTGTTACATACTCAGTAATTCAGGTTAAAATCTCAACTGATTCTATCAGCTCTGAATCACTCCAACAAGTTATTTGAATTTCAAAATAAACACATTTTTGGCTAAATTTCACACATCTCTCCTTTTCTCAGGCAGCCTATGGACTTAATTTTGATAAACGATATCCGGCCATTTCTGTCTTTGACCCATTTATTTATTGCACATAACATTTAATCATTTTATGTATAACAAATTCCATTTACACTTCATAAAAAACAAACAGAACATATCATAACATGTCTATATAACAACTTTTTAAAAGTTACTTTCCTAACCTTGTGGTCAAAATATGCTTAAGGGACCCAATGATAATATAATGTTATTAATTAGTTGAATTCATATTGGCTTTGCCTGCGGCCTCAGGCTGTCTTCAGCTCAATAACAAAGCCAATATGAATTCAACTAATTAATGACAATTTTATTAATTAACTTTATAATATTATCTTATTTTTCGTTTGAATGAAGTCTTTTCTTAGCAAAAATCCAATTTAGGAAGAAAGTGTCGTCCCTGATTAGCCAATGCACTGTCGTCCCTGATTAGCCTGTGCAGACTGCATTGGCTAATCAGGGACGACACTTTACGCACGTGTATTATGCCCAGTTCTCTCAGAACGCGACACATATCTGCAGAGGAATCAAACTGCCACGATTGAAAGATTCTCATATAAAGCCGAGTTTTTCCTGGTTTCTGATTGGCTGAATCTCGTATTGGCCGACCTTTTCCCGTATTGGCCGTGTTTTTCCATATTGGCCGCCTTTTTCTCGTATAAGGCGAGTTTCAAGCTTTATTGGTGGGGCTCAACTTGTATGGGGCGAACAAATTGAACACATTCTCCTCTAATATTATAAAGTTAATTAATAAAAAAATAGATAACTATCTTCAGTATTGTTTATTAGTCTCTGATAAAAAAGTTTATCTGTTCTAGAAATGCATTGTTTTCTCGTCTATTGATTTTGATTTATACATGTGAAGTTAATAAAAGCATTAAATTTCAGATGCTTACTTTATTTACTGACCCAATACATGGTATTTATTGACCAATACTTTCAAAATTACTACAAAAATATATCTGGCTATTCCAGCCAATATCCTGACATTTAATTGATTCACATTTACACTAAAAAGCATACTTGTTTGCAAATGTCCGTCCATCTGTGTATATTATTACACCATTGGTTGTCTTTAACATTAACTGACCAAGCTCTACTAGCTATCACATCTCCTGGTGTTGTCTGTCTTTTGTCTAAATTTGTATTGCACACGAAACAACTGGGGTCAAAACACAGTCAAGAGGTCATATCTGTTTGTACTCTAGAAGGTCGATTCGCGTAAAGACATACAATTGATATGATGTGATCAGGTTTCATTTGTAGATATGCCATCTTCAATCAAAATGTACATAATATTATAAAGAGCTTGTAGGAGCTCCTGTTCATCTATTATACCGGTTTTCCTCAAATGAGCGATATAGGACCATCTTGTTTTTTTAGTTATGGTCCTGAAATTTGGCCCATTTGTACTTCATAATATAGCTAGCCATATGCTGATAGAATTTAAATTGATGTAGCAAGGTTAGTCAGGTGAGCGATTTAGGGCCATCATGGCCCTCTTTTCGTGTCGCCTGACTATGGTCAGGAGACATATAGGTGTTACTTGGTCCGGTGGTAGCGTCGGCGGTGGCGGCGGCGGCGTCACACTTTTCGAAAAAGGCTGATAACTTCTGTGTCCCTTAAGATATTGCTTTCATATTTGGTATGCATGTGTATCTAGACAACACCTTCCCATGGGCATAATTTTGTTTGACCCCTGTGACCTTCACCTTGAACTTGAGGTCAGCGTACAGGTTTTAAAATCTGCAATCGCGATTCGAAAAAGGCTCATAACTTCTGTGTCCCTTCAGATATTGCTTTCATATTTGGTATGCATGTGTATCTGGACAACACCTTTCCATGCGCATACAATTGTTTACCCCTGTGACCTTGACCTTGAACTTGAGGTCAGCGTTCAGGTTTAAAAATCTGCAACAGCGATTCGAAAAGCCTCATAACTACTGTGTCCCTTCAGATAATGCTTTCAAATTTGTTATGCATGTGTATCTGGACATCACCTTTCCATGCGCATTAACATTTTGACCCATGTGACCTTCACCTTGAACTTGAGGTTAGCGTTCAGGTTTCGAAATCTGCGACTGCGATTCGAAAAAGACAAAGCTGATAATATACAGTCTTTTTCTTAGCATATACTAATGAATCCTAGCAACCTCATAATTAAACAAGGAATTCAACCATATTCCAGAAGTTAAGTAATATTTTATTATTTTCAAATAGTGTTTTTATTTCATCTGACAGCAATATGTGCAATATGTAATTATATCCTCTGCCAATAAGGCCCTGTCCATGTAATAAACATATGTTAATTTCAAAGCTCTCTCCACTGTTTTTTTACCAGTAATTTGTTCTGGATGTCCCTGTGATATTTGCTGTTGTATTACTGTCCATGTTTTCTTCTGTGCACTGGTTCGGTCTAACACGATCCAGCTGTGTGCCTTGATTTTTCTTATTAGAAATATGTTTGACTTGTACTGACACAGCATATTTCACACTGGAAAATGCCTTGTTCATAGGTTATCTTTCCTTTTCAATGTTATCTATAAGGTGCGCGCTTTATTTCCAATTTCTGGGTTTGTTTACATTTTCATGGGTGTAAACTGCTTTTGATTGTTTTCTTTAGTCTGACATATTCCGTAATACTTCATCATTTACGTTTTTATGCTCCTCCTTCTCATCAGTGCCGGTGCTGTTTACCACAGTTTCTTTTGAGTATACCCTTGCAATAATACCCATTTCAGTTACTTTAATATCTGGAAACTTTATTTAGCCTTTTGACAGTGTCAATATGACACCTATCATACTGAACCATTCTGGGAATTTGTTTTGTACGGATTTGTCATTTATAAATAATTCTGCTGGGTACTTGATTTCCACAATTTGTTTGACATTTTTTGCTTGCTCTTCATGTTTTGATTGGAATAGCTCCTTCCAAGCCTTTCAATTTCCTTCGGATATTGTTTGTCTAGTTGGATGCAGGATCCTTTTAGTTTGTACGCTTTTGGGAGTATTTGTCTGTATCTATGTAGTATTGGTAATGCAATATCATTGGTTCTTATGGTCTTTTTGTTGAAAAAATTACAAATGAATGCCCCCTTTTGCAACTTTGAATATATGTTGCTATTATTAAGGTACAGACATGTTATATTTGGTGTATCTATTAAAACAATGATTTGATCATTTTGCAGATACTAGCGATGTTGATTGCGTGTTTGACTCCATGTTCTTCATTGAAAGACTCTTGTCGTTTGCCACATAATTCTTACACTTTTAAAAGTGTGCCAGAAGTGCGAAGTAAGCATTTGTTTTAGATCATTATCAGATATATATGGACCAGAAACTTTTTTGTAAAAATATCTATTTACCTCTAAATTGCAATCACCCTATCCACATGTGTTGTTGATGTCATAATGTATTGTCATTGATAAAAGCCTGGTAGCCTTACGGATAGGTATGAAAACTTAAGCATCCACTCGCGATAAATATCTTAATATTTAAATCCATTGTCCGCAGACGGAAGTTCAATTATATATTATGTTGAATGTAGGTGTGAATAGGAGAACTGTTTGCTTAAATTTAAAACAAAGATCAATTGTTATTTAACTGGACATTTGCGAAGATGTCATTAATGCACATCTTGTAATCTTTGCATTTTATGCTTTTTTTTTACAGATTCTTCTGAGATGTCAGAAAATTATCTACATGTTGATCATTTCACTTGCACAAAGTTGTTGACTTCTGTTTATTCTTCAAACAATACATTGTCTGACTGGTGTAGAAAGATTTTCCTCGATTTGCAACAAATACATCCACCAGAGAATCTGCAAAAGTCAAAAACGGAAAAAAAAAATAGCGCAACAATCATTCATTTACGAGGACGTTTTCACAGCCACGTTTTTCCTCGATGAATCCTTCAAGAACGCTAACAATACCACATCAAAAACCGTTTGGTCCCTCTTGGGCATCATGGATTTGATGCACAGTTTTTTTGTGAATTGCTTTTCGGCAATGGACTCTGGGAAAGCTGTTGCTGGTTTAGTTAGCTGTGTACATCATGTAACAGTATGTTACTATGTACTTGTAGCAGTAATGTACTGCTATGAAAACACACTCAAAGGTAAAACTTAACGTCCTTTTTTAACCCCGCCGAAATTTTGGACGGGGATATAGTTATAGTCTCCGTCTGTCCGTCCGTCTATCCGTCCGTCTTTGCGTCCGTCCTTCCGTCCGAAACTTTGTCCAGAGCATAACTCCAAATCCATTCAATGGATTTACTTTAAACTTAGAATATAAACAGATGGCAACTAGGAGAAGTGCTTTGACCAAGAACCATAACTATATCAACTTTAGTTTTTGAATTATCTCCCTTTATTTAATTTCAAAAAAAATGTCTGGAGCATAACTCTAAATCTACATGTACTGAAGGGATTTACTTAAAAACTTGAAATATAAACAGATGGCAAGTAGGACAAGTGCAGTGACTAAGAAACATAACTCTTTTTACCTTAGTTTTTGAATTATCTCCGTTCATATAATTTCAAAGTAAATGTTTGTCCTGAGCATAACTATAAATCTACATGTACTGAAGGGATTTACTTGAAACTTTAAATATAAACAGATGGCAAGTAGGAGAAGTGCAGTGACTAAGAACCATAACTATCCACCTAAGTTTTTGAAGTATCTCCCTTTATTTAATTTCAAATTTAATTTTTGTCCGGAGCATAACTCTAAATCTACTGAAGGGATTTACTTGAAACTTGAAATATAAACAGATGGCAACTAGGAGGAGTGCAGGGAACATGAAACATAATCTCCGTCCGTCTGTGCGTCCGTCCTTCCGTCCGAAACTTTGTCGAGAGCATAACTCCAACACTATATAACTAATTGATACTTTAACTATAAATAGATGACACAGGTGCCATGTTTTACAAATATTATTCTACTCTCTAAAACAAATGTTCTCATACAAGCAAACTCATTTCGGTGGGGATTTGGCAAAACTGTGACAGGCTCTTGTTAGATTTTGTATAACTGTATTATCTTTATCAAGAGATACATTTTTGAGCTATCTGTTTGCAACTTATTCTTATAATATAGCGAAACTTTGTTATAAGGTTAATTTTAAGAGGGAATGTCTTTGCCACGTACAAATTCTCATTCAATCATTTTGTCAAAAGTATGAGACTTCTGAAATTGCATCTAGTGCATTAATTCTTATCTGAGCTATGATTTATAAATATATATCTGCAACTATTCTCCAAGAATGAATTAACCGTCATGAAAAAGTTCATTACAATCAGAAAGTGTCGATGTTACAGGCAACCCGATGTTACATCAAATTCAATAATTATTGTGCATACTAATCAGCACCTTCAAATTCAATGACGATTGTGCATACCAGTACTAGCAGCACCTAAATTCAAAGATCAATCTCATAGTATTGGGACTTTTTATTTGTTTTATATTTTTAGCTCAACTGTCACAAAGTGACAAGGTGAGCTTATGTGATCGTGTGATGTCCGGCGTCTGTCGTGTGTGCGTGCGTGCGTCCGTCAATTTGTTTGTGTAGACAGTAGAGGTCACAGTTTTCATCCAATCTTTATGAAATTTGGTCAGAATGTTTATCTTGATGAAATCTGGGTTGGGATTGTATTTGGGTCATCTGGGGTCTAAAACTAGGTCACTAGTTCAAATAATAGAAAAACCTTTGTGTAGACAATAGAGGTCACAGTTTTCATCAGATCTTAATGAAATATGGTCAGAATGTTTGTCTTGTTAAAATCTGGGTTGGGATAGAATTTGGGTCATCTAGGGTCAAAAACTAGGTCACTAGGTCAAAGTTTAAAAAAA